>PVHP010051484.1:0-11430 GCA_004024765.1 Zapus hudsonius | reverse complement strand
TAGAGGAAGGAAGGAAGGAAGGAAGGAAGGAAGGAAGGAAGGAAGGAAGGAAGGAAGGAAGGAAGGAAGGAAGGAAGGAAGGAAGGAAGGAAGGAAGGAAGGAAGGAAGGAAAGATAATTTTGCAGCAGAGAAACCAGGCAATACCTTGATCAGATTATGAAACATTAAGATGAATTCTAAAAGACAAGCAGGTAACATGTGTCTCTGGATGTGTTACTCTGAGAATCACCCACCATTCCTTACTCCAGAATATGGAATTCTGGTCAAGTACATATAACTGGAACGCCACCGTGAGAAAACATCATCTAAAGCCTAAACAAGAATGAACTGTAAGCAACTAGACTGGGTTTTGTTTTATGCAATAAAACACAAGGATGAAACTGCTACTCTCAGTTTAAGGAAAACAAGAAACATGACAACTAAACATGGTGCATGAGGCTGGACCGGATCCTGTACTCAAGGAGAAAATAATGCCATAAAGGATACTATTGGTAGAGTTTACAAAACGAGAATATGGGCTACTGCTTAAAAGCATTACATTTGTTAATTTCTCTATTTGGTAACTGTATTTTAGTAACACAAATTCCTGGTTCTTGGGAAGTTCACAAAACTAAGACATCATCTTCAAATGAGTCAAAAAAAACCACAATAGACATATAAAATGAATATGCCAAAATATTAAAAATCGACGAGTCTTGATAAAAGATATACAGAACAGGTTCCTGCACTGCTTTGATATCTCAGTCATGTGTTTCTTCTCTGGAACTCTCCATGGCCTCGACCCTATCTGCTTCAATTCATCCTTGCTCCCCCAGGACTGACTGGCACACAGAGAAGTCTCCATCATGCTTTCAGTGTTGGAAGGTACTGACTTACACCCTCACAACGTCAGCAAGTTGACAGTGAGTTCAACAAAACCTTCCCAATTGTCCTCATACCAGCACTTCCTCCAGACTTGTGCCAGGAAAATGCTAGTGTGGAAAACACAGGGCATCTGAAATACACACTGGTGTCAGTATCACTGAGGAACAATGGTGTCTCTGCCTTGTTTCTGAGACACTGCTTGGGAAGATCTACTGTTTAAAACTAAGTTCCAGGCTGGAGTGGGGGTAGAGAGGAACTGTAAGCCCTTGGCAATTGCTTTCCATAGTCCTTGATAGCAGATGCACCTAGTAAAGGGTTAAACTTTCTAAAAGCAAGAGAAGAGGAAGTATCTCAGAAGATGCCTCCATCCCCCCAAAATTGCTACCTTCATCATGACAAGAAGAGGAAGGTTCCAGTTGCCACAGGCAGTCAGAACTCAGGTCCTTCAGAATTGGTGAATCTTTCAGAAGCACACCCACAAAGCAGGTTTTTCAAGAGCCAGAACTCAACAACAACATACCTACAATGGCTCCCTTGGGTCCCCCAGGAGTATGGATACAGAAAGAAAGCAGAGAACGCCCAAAACTAGACCCTAGAGGGGGGTCTAACTTTCCCTAACTTTTTTCCATCTCACTGAGGCTTTTCCCTGACATGTCTCCTTAGATCTTGAGCTATACAGAAATTACTGAAAACATTGAACCACTGAGGGGAAGGATAGTTCTTAAGGAAGAATCTAGAACTGGCACAACCAATAGTAAGACTGGTCAAAATCTTCTGGATGAAGCCAAGATACCATCTTCTTCTTTTGTTAATGACCGGTTAATCAGTTTGAGATTAAAAATGAGTTGCTACCTCTACAAATTGATACGAGAGCATCATATAACAACTTGACAATCTGTCTGTGTGAGGACTGAATGTTTTCCAAAGCCTGGAACCCAGGAAGCGGCAGCCAATGTAAACGTGGAGGGCAGCATAGGGTTCCTCAAACCTTGAGCTATTTAGGAAACTGACAAAATGCCTAGATCCTACTGGGAGAGTTTAAAGGGAAACTCTTAATTGAATGGAGGAAAAGATATGTCCATGAAGTCATTAATAAAGCTAAAACCTCCTTGGGATATCTGCCACCAACTCTGGCTTGTCACCTGAGGGGGAGGAAAGCCTCTGCAGAATAATGAATAGACCCCAAGAATGATTTTTATGAAAAACTAATTAGGAACATAACAAGGAGATCATTAATTCCTGGAAGAATCAAAATTACAGACCTCACCATGTTGGAAACATGGACACGAGGAAAAAACAACTCCTGGGCCATGTTTGGGTAACTGTCACCTGGAAGAGAGGGAGTGGTGAAGGAGAAACCTTGAAGGGAAGAAATGTGAGGGCGAAATGGCAACAGAATGCTGAGGACTTTACAGGGATCAAAGGAGTGGAAGGGCACCATGGTGCCATGTGCCTCCCAGAGAGTCAGAGTGGGTGGCAGGACAGGGACCCTGAGCTGCGGCTTTTGAGGCAAGTCAGAAGTTGAGCAAACTGCATGCATGTGGAAGGCAAGGGCTAGAGGAACATGCAACACTGTAAAAGAGCCGCAGCCCTGCACGTGTGAAAATGGGCTCGCGATTCTGTCTTTGGTTTTCATAGAGTTGAACAGAACAGGTTTTATGGTATTTTCTTTATATTTTTAAACTACAAGTCTACTTCATAACTATATGCTGTGGTCAACGTTGTGGACTTTATTTCTAAGATGCTAAAAACTTGGTTGATTAGATTTAGTCCTCAGCCTAAGAAATGAGAGGAGCATAGACTCTTAGCCTGTGTTTCTCAAATGCTCAGGGTAAGTTCTAAAGCAAGGCTGCCACAGAAAGCCAGCTATTTTCAAAGTAGGACTCAAAACTGAAGAGCATTTACTTAGGTTCAAGCCCCTCCTAAAAAAGCTTCCCCTTTTCCCTAAATGCCTCAGAAAATGGGTCTCTAGTTTTTAAGATCATTTGTAGTCTCTTGACTTCCTTTGTCCTTCATCAAGGGCTGGGCAGCTATAATTTTCTATTACTAAAATTTTTATTTCTCTAAAGTGGTCATATAGTCTGGCTTTATGACAATCCAGAAATATTCCATATCCCCAAACATGAAACCCCACTATGAGATTAGATGGTTTATTTTTGTTTATGGTATTGAGATCTTGCAAATAACACAGCTGAATGTTTATCCTACCATAAGAAAAGGCATTTTATTATTTGTATTTTTGTGGGGTGTTTTCCCTTAGCTTTCCTTGAAAGATACAGATGACAAAAAGGAAATTTAAACACACCCCCCAACACAGACACACACATTTTAAATGTGTATGAAGAAAAGTTGTACTGAAACTTTACACCTTCCAAAATTATATTTTCTTCTTTCCATTAAGATTAAAATGTTTGAAATTCTGAAAGATTAAAACATAAATTGGGACTGGGTCAGGGTTAAAGGTGCTTGCTTGCAAAGTCTACACCGGTTCAATTTCCAAGCCATCCACGTAAGCTGGATTCAAAAAGTAGTGCAAGCATCTGGTGTTCGTTTACAGTGATACTAGGCTCTGGTGTACCTATGCATGTACACATATACACATACAAATAAAGAAATAAGTAATTAAAAAGAGCACAAGACATAGAAGACCTCCACTATTTTTTCCATGCAATTCCCAAGAACCCCAGAGAAGATCATAATCTATAAATGGTCAAATAACTTATATAAAATAAAGTAGTATTTTCACACAAACTATGCATTTTCCTGTATGTTTTGAGTCATGTTTAGGTTATTTATCATACATAATGCAGTATAAATGCTTTATAAGTAGTTGTTTAGGGGAAAAAACAAGGAAAAGTCTGTACTTATTTAGAACAGATGCAACTTTAGGGTCATATTTTTGGATTCACAATTGGTTTGAAGCTGTGAATGAGGGAACCACAAGTGTGCCTCTAGACTTTCTTCATTCTACCTTCATCTTGAAAGTAGTCTCCCGGGGCATACAGTCCTGGGCCAGGACATGAGGCCAAAGAAGCCCCGTGAGGAGAAAACCAGAGATGTCAAGAGAAAGGCAGTTCTTGTCAATATCATTAAGTGATATAAACCTCTTGAAAATTATAGTGAGATAGGCAATCTAATCAGAGTTCATAGACTGCTGAAAATGGCCACGAAGCCTAAAAGAATGAGTAAAGCAAAGAATGGAGAGATGGGGAGGCGATATGCACATGCATGATCCCTTATTTTGCAATTTGATATAAAATGACAAGCTTTGGGCATTGGAGAGTAATAATTTGAATTGCAGGTTCCTGTTGGAAGGCACACCTGGCCCAGGCCAACCAAGCCACTACTAAGGCTTCACATCACTTTCTTATTGATGGGAAAGCAGAGAGAGTGAGCATTTAAATCATCTTACTCACCTTCACTTTTCATAACTCTGCGAGGCAAACAGGTTGTATCTTCCTAAAATATGTCCTTAGTCTCTAGCCCTCCTCCTCACAATAATCAATATCCTAAAGAGGCTGATAAAGCTCAAGGGAAAAACTCCATAAATCCATTTCTTCCTGTGGAACAACATGCAATCAGCCTGTAGAGATCCTTTCTGAAAATTTTCTGACTGAAGAAAGTGTGTTTGATCACAAAGACCAACCAATTTATGAGAAAGAAAAATCTCAGAGGCCATAGATTCCAAAGAGAAAGAAAGCATACACACCTCATGGTTCCATAACCTGCATAGGCAATTTCTGCCTGTGATTACTGAGTGATGGAATGCACCAAGACCACAATTACTGCACAGCAACAGGTGTGATGGTTGGGTTTTCTTGTCAATGTGACCATTTTGTTTATTTATTTATTTATTTATTTATTTATTTATTTATTTATTTATTTTTGCTTATTTTTTTTATTGTCCATAATGAGTTACAATATTTAGTGGGCAAACAATGAGTTGTTATCCCCAATTCCCCGCTGCCCTCCCCTCCCCATTCCACTGGATATCCTCCTCCATGGGTCGTCTGGATCAGTCCTTGTGACAGGGGAACGTGGATAGGCTAGTATTCAGCCAGGTTCTCCTGGCCATGCCTCTGGATAATCTCCCCCACCACAGCTCTCACAATCTTTCCGCCCCCTCTTCCGCATAGTTCCCTGAGTCGTGGTGGGTGAGTATTAAGGCTGCTTTAAGGTTGTGAGCTTAGGGGTCTTTGTGTCAAAGATTGTTGGTTTCTGTCTCACTGGCTTATCCTGTGTTGATTTAATGGCTGTGGCTGTGGGCCCCTTGTTCATCCCGTCATTCTCTGTGGGGTTCCATTTGGATCCTCCACGGTATGACTTTGGTGGCTCCTCTCTTGCCAGAATCTCAGGTATCGGCCTACAGTCAGTTGGTAGGGTTAGATAGGCCCCAGCTCTCTCACTGCATCCTGAAAAATACAAACACAATCTCCATCAGAGAGTGAAATCAGTGTAGGTTAACAAATATACACAATTCTGGATTACCTAGATTCTATTTTTAGTAGCCTCCCTGTCAATCGCTCCCAAAGTGCATCTTGAATGTGACCATTTTAGTAATCCTGTTTAGGTCTCTAAGGATGTTCACAGGAAGGCGACCCTCTCAGTAGGGGACAGGATGTAAGGAAGCTCAGGGAAACTAGAAATGAATATCCCTTCCTGGGAGGGCAGTGCAGAAAGGAAATTCCAGAGGGTCAGGAAGCCAACATGTCTGGGATAGGGTTGCAAGACCCCGCTCTAAGGCTATATAAAGGAGAAAGAAATCTCCATGCCCCCTGCCTGTGTGCTATTGTGTGTGTGGTGTTGGTGATGGGTTTCTCTCTCTGATTGGACCTATGAAAGGGGGCCAGACTCTTTCACCATTATGGAACTTCCCCTGGCTCTATAGCTTCAATAAATCCTTTCCTCCCATAAACTGTGTCTGTTTTGAAGTTCATCCCAGCTGCGTGTGGCCGACTAAGACAACAGGTTGCTATGAGCTTGGGCTTCTGATAGAAACAGAGTCAGATTCATCTCTCCTTTCCCTGATGACTGTGGAGTTACTTCTCTGTCTCTCTCCTCTTTCTCTTTGCAAGTAGAGAAAACAGTAAGTACACCACAAAGTTGTAGGGATGGACGGACCTATGGATTTGGCGGGCACTCAATAAACATCTTCCCTGGCACTGGCTGAGCACCATACATCTCTAAGAGGACTTTTAAGCTTCCAGAGCTGACATTCACGCAGATGTTCTTTAGTCAGCTGAAAAACATTCAAAAATCATTCACAACCCAAAACTAGGGTACAAATTGTGGAGTTCAGGTTTACAGGTTGAATTTTTTTCAACCACCATGCCAGTCAGTTCTGTGAACTAAAACTCAATTTTCTTTCTTTTTAAATTTTTATTTATTTATTTGCAAGCAGAGAATATGGATAATGGCATGCCAGGGTCTTTTGCCACTTGCAAATGAACTCTAGACACATGTGCCACTTTGTGCATCTGGCTTTATGTGGGTACTAGGGAGTGATTCCTGCTGTGAAAAGTGAGGAGCATGCTCTTTGAGCTCTGTCTTCCCATCAGCCCTAGTCTCTTCTAGCTATGAATATAAGTGTGCGTGTGTGTGCACATGGAAATATGTACAAGCACACTTTTCTGTCAGTAATGTAAGTTTGAACTGATAAATATCAATGCAGAAAACAATAATGTATCTAAGCACTAGAATCATCAAGTTTGCTATTGAATTAAAGCAGTTTAATAAAGTTTATTAAAGAGTTGAAGCTATGTTACCAGGCACTGGGCCAGGACCTTCCAATCTGGAAAGAAAGACACAATACCCATGAGAGTGATGGGTACCATGTGCTGGGCTGGGGGCTTTGCGTCCATTCCTCATGAAGGTATCTCATCACCCAGTGTTTACAGAGGTTTAAGAAGTCAAGTAAGAAACCTAGTTCCAGCTCAAAGTGGGGCCAAAGATATGTGAGTGTTGCAGAAACTACAGGACAATTGTCCCTCAACATTTTTCACAATAAAAGCACTCATCTTAAGCCTCAAGCATTTGCAAAAAGCCTAAAACCTCCAAAATTGAATGGTTATCTACTCACCAATCCCAAAAAGAAATTACATTGACTGGTTGTGAAGAAAGTCTCATCTCTATATCTAATCAGATTTCATTGCTATCTGTGTTTTGATCATCCTCAAGTTTTGTTCCTGGTGCACTCCCCACCCCAAAAGTAACAGATAACCCCCAAGGTTAGGATACTATAACAAGGAAAATTGATAAAAAGTGGAATATATATTGCATAGTAATAGACTTCACCATAAAAGAGTGGACAATTAGAAGAGTTTCCGAATCAAGCGGCTTCTTTCTCTTCCTATAGCTAATCAAGCAGGGCTCAAGGGACAGTTATTTGTTGACCTTTGAGTGTAAGGTGACCCCCCTCTTTGATCCTTTCAATTCAGACATCTACCAAAAGACCCCGAGAAGTTATTGTATTTTTGGACTTTTCTTTGTTTTTAAAAAAAAATGCAAGAAGATATATCAGGCAGAATGAAAGAGAAGCATCGACATTTCCATTGGTAATCTGGTCCGTGTGTTCTCTGCTTCGGAGCATTTTCTGAAGGCCTGACTGTCTGGGTTAATTGTTTAATGCTTTTAGTTAGAATTAAACTTTGCACCTGCTCTGACAGTGATAAATTAAATGTGCTCCTTTTCCAATACCGTTGCCCTCTTTAAGTAGAGACCAAGAAGTGTATCTCCCTTCTTCCCCAGCGTTGGAGGAATCTCTGCTATGCTGGAGTGTAAACCAGCATAATTTGTCACCAGAGCTAGCACCAATTAAATTGATTGCATTGGACTGAACTCTGGGACCCCTAATACAAGCACTAAGGGAAAAATGGGCTCTTTTCTGCCCATTCCCCCATGTGGCACTTAGACATAGCTCAACAGTGGAAGGCTTTCAAAGTTCAAAAGGGTTTTATTTTCAAAAGAAATGGGCATTGATCAGCTGCATTTAAAGGCGAAGATAATTCCAGAGCTTGAAGGCTGGATTTGTGTTTAAGGTCTAAATCTCTTTCTTTAACCTTGTGGGGAGAGGGGTGAGTAGAACATAAAAGCAACAAAGAGATTAAGATTACAAAGGGTTTGCAAGTATCAATGATGTGGTAATATTCTCCAAACATAACACAGTCCCCATTCACAAGCCCAGGCACAGGCCAGCATTTGATCTGTTGGTTTTACACCTGTAAAAACAACTTGTGTTTATTTGTCACTCAGCAAACCGTTTCAAGCAAGAGTGGAGATAAAAGGAAAGGAGGAGAATTGAACTTGCTCAGACCACAGAGTTCAAACATGCCTCCCCAAACCAACTAAGAAGTCAGCACACTCAAGGTCAGTGTGGCAGACACAACCAGAAAACCCCTGTTCTCTGTCAAGGTAGCCCACACAACACTGAATACAACAAGCAGAACACTGGACAAGTCTCTATTATCCCAGCCTCTCTTGGGCTATATCCTCCCACAGAAGGGTGTAAATAAGCTCTAAGCCAATCCCAATTCCTTCATTACTCTTTATGTATGATCTACCAACTCCATATTCCCCCATCTTGTCTGGGAACTCAGGGTCCCACAATAAATCCTACAGAGTAGCAGCATTTGGCTAATCTCAGATATGGGTCACATTTACAAAGGTAGAGACTTAGACTCAATTGACTATCACCATACTTGGTGACCCAACAGCAATGTGCCCATTCTCCTAAGTGTGGATCTCACTCTTCTCTGGTCTCTTTCCTAAAGGAGATCCCCCTCCACAACCTGCTCACAGTAACTAATATCCTGGCTCTTCTCACAAACTGAAGCCTTCTCGCAAATGTCAGGCTGCTGTTGCTAAACCAGGTGGGAACAATGGGGTCTTTCTAAGTCACGGAAGGTAGACAGGAGCTGATGCTCATGGAGGCTTTCAGATCAAACAGCAGGGGACCCAGGAGAGGTTAATAATTTGTCACGAGTGCAAATGGATAAGAATCCAATGTTCCTTTAAACCCGGTCTTTGTAAACAAATAAAACCCCATCCTTTATATGGGAGAGGAACCATGTACCAAGTAGAAGAAAGTCAAAGCGGGTGATGAGGGCAGTTCTCTGCCTCCTGCTTCTAAGCAGCTCAGCAGCTGCAAGGCAACCTGCAGCCTCCAAGAAACCGAGTCTTAGAGTGATAGCTAGTAGTATTGATCACAATCTTTGGGGAGCTCATTTCTTTACCGAGTGTTTGATTGTGTTTCTTCTAACCTTTTATACAATAATCTCCTTAATAAGAATTCTAATTTTTACAAAACTGCAACCTTGTGCATCTCCAAGGATGTTCTGCATGGTGATGATTGACATTACGTATGCGGATCAAAGCCCTGTGTTCGTTTTCTTTTCTGTGTAAGACACTACAACAAGCCTAAGTCTTTGGACAATGCCCATGCACTATTTCACAGTTCCTGTGCACCAGGAGACCCGGTAACCAATAGCTGAGGTCTCTGCTCAGGGTCTCATGAGACTACGGAACTCAAGAACTAGTGAGGTCATGATCTGATCTGAGGCACAAGGCCCTCTTTGGAGCTCACTAGTTACTGGCACAATTCACTGACCTTAATCCCCAACTTCTTCCTGGATAGTTGGACAGGGATCACTCTCAATTATTAAAATTGTCTTTGTGCCCTTGTCATACGGCTTCTCCAGAACTGGTCCTCAGATCCAGGGCCAGTAAGAGAACCTCCCTGACTTCTGTTTAGGTTGGAACCGCCCACAATAGTTACTTCCTGCAAACTCACTTTCAGCTGATTAGGAACCTTAATTACATCTGCCAAAGACTCACCTTTGCCACGCTTTCAATCAAGTGTGACCTACTTACAATTATTTTATATGTTGTTATTCTTTTATTTGCAAGCAGAGAGAGATAAGAGAGAGGCAGACAGAGCAAATGGGCATGCCAGGGCCTCCAGCCACTGCAAATGAACTCTAGATGCAGGCCCCTCTTTGTGCATCTGGCTTTATGTGGGTAGTGGGGAATTGAACCCAGGTTGTTAGGCTTTGCAGGCAAGCACCTTAACTGTTGAGCAATCTCTCCTGCCCCAAGTGTGATCTACTTTATGATCACAGGAACCACTAGATGAAGAAGAGAGAAATATATGTGACACGAATACCAAAAGTGAAGAATCTTAGGCCACTCTTAGAACTACACCTGCCATAGGTCCCTACTGAGTGAGACACCCAGGCTAATTCTTCCTCATGTTAGAATGTCATACACCTAGTGCTTCTCCTCTGCTAAGCCCATGAACAAATCCAGCTGTTTTCATAACCCAACTTTCACTGGCATATACATTCACAAAGAGAACACTGGTGTTGCAGCTAAGAGAATTCTCACTGCAGGATGACACTGATGGACCTGGTCACAGGGTATCATGCATGTTTCCATGTTTCCAGAAGAGTGTCACACAGACCTGGCTTCTTGTAGAGTTTCTTATATGGAAAAATGAAAAACAAAGAGGCTCATTCAATGCATGACAAAAGAACAATTTAAATTTCCCTCCAAAATTATACATGCAATTTCATTTCATGAAAGAGAAAGAATGAGAGAAGGGTGGAGGGAAGGAAAGTGAATGGAGATCTAAGGGAAATGAGCGGAGAGGAGAAAAGACTAGAAGAAGATAGGAAAGGAGACGAAGGAAAGAAAAGGAAAGTTGGTTTGAATGTGGAATGTCCCCCATGACCCCGCGTGTTTAAATACTGAGTGTGTTTGGATGGGTTGGAGAGCCTTTGAGAGGTGTAGCTTGAGGGTTGTGCTACCAGGGCAGGCCTTGGCATGCTAGGGCCCCCTTCTGCTGGCTTCACTCAGTTCTTTCTCTCTCTTTCTCTCCATCCTCACTGCTGGTATGTGACTGTCTGTCTGCTCCTGCCATGTTTACCCCATCAAAATAGAATGTCCCCTCAATGTTATAAGTTGGAAATAAGCTCTTTCCTTCCATAGTTTGCTTCTGGTGATGTGTTCCAGCAACGAGAAGGTAACTGCTACCAAAGGAAAGGAAAGAGGGAAGGAAGGAGACAAGAAGGAATGGGGAAGAGAATTTGGTCTGCTCTAGTCTACTGTGTCCTTATGGGAAAAATATTGACAAATGCATTACAAGGAAAAAGAAAAATGTGCCTGTGATCTGAAGGAAAGCTGATCCTAACTTGTCAGTCCTAGTCTGCCATCCTTTCTAAAAATCTGCTTTTTTGCAAACCAGGTTCCTAGTCAAGGATCACCAACGCCATCCCATGTGTAATGGTTAAGTTTTGTTGTCAACTTGACCTTTCAAGTAATCTTGGGTGGTGTCTGAGGATGTTCACAAGAAGGCAGCTTCTCAGTAGGGGGCAGGATGTAAGGAAGCTCAAAGGAGCTAGAAGTAAACATCCTTTTCTGTGTGGGCAGTGCAGGAAGGAAATTTCAGAGACTCAGAAAGCCATTAAATCTGGGATAGAATTGCCAGACCCCACCCTATCTAAAGATGAAAAAATTCCCTCCTTGTTCTCCTGCCTGTTTGCTATTTTGTGTGTGTGGTGTAGGTGATG
>PVHP010051483.1:0-11444 GCA_004024765.1 Zapus hudsonius | reverse complement strand
ATAAGTCATCGAGACAGACACCAACGACTTCCAATACAATGTAAAAGTAGAAGCACAGAGACTCTTAAGATCTCAACAATAAGGTAGACTTAAAACTCACCCTCTATGACTCAGGGAACTGAGTGGAAGAGGGGGGTGGAAAGATTGTAAGAGCAATGGTGGGGGAGAATATCCAGAGACATCACCCCCCTCAGCTACACACAGCAAGGGTGGGGGGAATCTGGCTGCCTCCTGTGCTATCCATAACCCCTTACCACATAGATTGATCCAGTATACCCACTGAGGAGGATACTCAGGGGATTGAGGACAGGGAGAAGTGAAATAGGAATACCAACACCCTGTTTGTTCATACAATGTATCTAATTTTGGATAATAAAGATTTTTTAAAATACTGCTTATGTTTCTCCTGCTATGTATTTGGTCACACTAACAAGAAAAATAATACAGATTACTGATGTGTGAGATTGTTACTGTGATAAACCTGACCATGTGGTTTGTAGGCCATTGGAGCTGGTTTGTGAGAAGTGTGTGAGAGAGTTTGGGGTTGCCTTCTAGAGAATCGATAGCCTGCTGTGAATAGAGCTTACTGAATGATTCTCACGGGAGTTTAGAAGACCAGAATGCTGACAGGCACGTAGCTAGTAAGGACTGTGCTCATGAAATTTCAGAGCTGAAGGGCGACTCTACTAAGCACGTGACAGAGGCCATTCATAGTACATTCTGTCAGATAATCTGAGTAGAGTCTACCCATGCCCCCAAAACATGTGGAAGCCCCAAATGAAACACACAGAGGCAGAATTCAAAAGTAAGAGACTAATTTTGAACCAGAGTTATAAAAACTAAGAAGTATTTACCTCAAAATTAATAACACATTAAATGCATATACTTTCACTACTTTTGAGAATAGTAAAACAAAAAATATAAAATATGCTAGACATTATGGCTTATAATTATAATCTTTTCACTTTGGAGGCTGAGGCAGGAATTGTCATGAGCTTGAGACAATCAAGGGAGTCCTGGGTCTGCCTAGTCTACAGACTGAAATTTGGCTATTTTTTTTTAAATGGTAGTAGAAATAATAAAAATATAAATTACTCAAACTGAATCAAGATCATCTATAATTCTCTGCTTTACCTGGCTTCATTTAATCCTACAACCCCCTCTGATCATCAACCACCACGTGCTCCATTATCTCAGGTCCTGTGAATTTTAGTTGGACTCACTGAGTATGTTCAGCTGTGTCCTTCAAGAAGTTCTGATCTCTTGCCCTTCATCATACAAAATCTCTAGGTTCTCTCCTGCCTCTTCTGATTGTCTTTTATGTGCATTTCATCATCTGCCCATCTCCAAGATGCCAATCTCAGCCCACTACCTTTGCAGCTTTGTACCTGCCTAGAGAGCAGCATCCAGGCTCATCTATATGCTAATGATAGGTGCACCTCTCTGTCACTCTCTGTGCTCAGTTCTGGCATTAGCCCTGTTTAATCAATTGCTTCCATATCGCTTTCAATATCCTGTAGTCAGGTCAAGTTCAGAACGTACAAAACTAAACTTAGCATTTCTACCTCTCAAACGTGCTTTTTCAATATTGCAAAATAATTATTGGAATATAAGCTACTAACAAGCTTTTAGAGAAATTAACCCACTTAACCACCGTGTCCTACTGTATTAATTGCATTTATCAACATTGAAAAGTTAAATATTGCATGTGACCTCTATTTACAGACATTTGAAATCTAACATTAATCTTTTATGTAAGGATCTTAAATCAATAAATGGCTCCCCTTCTGCCTTCTAGGTTTCAACGAGTAAACGTAAACTATGAATAAACAGTTTTTTTATAAATAAATCTTGATAATTACCATTTCCTTAGTGAATTTTATACCAGATATAAATGAAGCAGAGTCTTAGGTCTTTCTTCTTTATTCCCATATTAGAACAAAGGTTAATTTATGCTTTTTAAACATTGCATGTACTTGAGAAATCTTTGAATCAAAGGTTACAAAAATCACATTTTAAGTTTCTTAAAAGTCTCAGCTGACTTCCTTATCCTCACAAATCGACTACATTTTCTTGCATATATAATCAGAGAAATTGGAATAAGGTATGCATTGGTTGCTAATGTTTCTATAAAAGAAGATTTGTAATCCTCTAGGAAATCCCACAAAGACAGGGTGTTACTGCAGGAGATTGTCATTATTTTCAAGAGTGGTTATTTTAGAACCACTAATAGTGACTCACATATTTCACAGGAAAAAAAACTCACATAATAGTAACAATAGTCACATTGCTCTCATTGGAGCTACCTTTTCATTGCTGGGACAAACAACCCCACCAAAAGCAAGCGATGGCAGAAAAGTTGTGGGTTTTTTTGTTTTGTTTTGTTTTGAGCTTATGATCTTGAAAGGAAGCTCCATGAAGGCATGGCATGTGAAGAAGCTGGTTGTCACCTCTGCCTCAGCAGGTGGAAAACCACTGCAGGAGTGAGCCAATTAACACTGGTAAACTGGCCAATAAAACCTCAAGGTACATCTCCTTCAGCTTGCCATCAGCTGGGAACCACACATTCAAACATGAATTTATGGGGACACCCAATTCAAACCACCTCAGCTCTAAACGAAGCATTACTTTTTTCTCAGAACTGGCACTTTTCCTGAAGGCTGGAGAAGTTCTTTCTACTACATCTCTTCAACCAAAGCTTACTAATGTTCAAGTTGAAAATAAGTTCAAATTCAGTTTTTCACAGACATGGAAATCCTGTCTTTGATCTAAAATGTTTTGAAATATACTTTATTACCTAAACATTTTTTATTAAGAATGTCCAATTTGATATTAGTTTATTCTAAACAAAATTCATACAACTGAACCATTCCTTAAATATCAATTTTTATGCTTTTATTATATTTTCAAATCAACATCTCAAAGTATTCCACTCTAGGCTACTTTAAGATGTCCTTAGAGAAAAACACCTTTGAAGTAAACACTGCTAGAATTTTAACTAATAAAAAAGAACCACCATAAACTAGAAATGGAATCAAGGTTAAAAAGAAAGTCTCATTAATATACTTGGTCACATTCATAGGAGATGACTCAATGTCTCTCTAAGTAATCAGTCATGCATTTATGACATGTGAAAAAAGACAATCAAATATGAATCACATGCAAATAAAATGTCTAGTATAATATCTTTGTCACAGTTGGAAAGAAATAAAATTAAGTAAGAGGAACATTAAATTAAAATTGAACTAAAATTAAATTTCTTCTTTAAGAAATAAGACTTTCAAATCAAGAGCCAGGAAAGGGCAGCGCCATCATCATTGAAACCCACAACATGGAAATATACCTTACAACTACTTTGAGATTCCATATGACCTTGGTCAGAATGGCTGTGACCAAGAAAACAAATAAAGTTCTTTATAAATTCTGGATACTAGCTACCTTTCTCCCTTTCTAGCTACCAGTCTGCAAAAGAGCTAGTGAATATTTTCTCCCATCCTCATGTTATTTGTTCCTGTGCTGATAGTTCCGATTTACCAATTATGGGAGTTATTTCCTGTACTAGTTGAGTCATGTTCAGAACAAAATAGTCAGTTGCCAAATGGGGAAATATAACAGACAGGTGACAAAAGAAGAAACACACATGATCAATAAATATTTTTAAACTGTGTTTGACATCCTTAATCATTTGCAAATGCAAATTAAAACCATTGTGAGATACTATCTCACCTCAATCAAATGACTAACTGCTACTGAGGATGTGAGGAAAGAAGGACCCATACTCACTACTGGGAGCACTCCTGAGTATGAATCAGTGGTGGTTTGATTGTAAATGTCACCCCTAGCCTTGGGTGATCTTGATTAAGTTTCCTACTTAGCCCTTAACTGGTGGAGCATTTATCAGGTGGAGCCCTGCTGAAGGAGGTATTAATCTTGAATGGATCCTGAGTCCAGCCTTAAGGTGTTGTCTGAGCCAACTTAAGCTCTCACTGTTTGTAGACACTCTCTCTTTCTTTCTCTCTCTTTCACTATCTCTGATGTAGATTTATGAAGTAAGTCAGCTTCTTCAACCATTCTACCATGATGAAGCCTTCCCTGGAATCTGTAAACCTAAAATAAACCCTTTCCACCCATATAGCTGCTTTTCGTTGGGTGGTTTTTTTTTTTTCCCTAACAATGAGAAGGTAACTTTAACCAAACCTCAATGACTATCCTACCAAAGAGATACTTGTACATCCTTGTCTTTGCTGCTCTATTTACATTCACGAGGAAAGAACCAGCATAGAGGACCATCAACTGGTGAATGGAGAATAAAAATGTATTACTACATGTACAATGGAATTTTTATCAGCATAAAGAAAAGTGAAATTTATGGGGGAAATGGGTGGAACTGGAAAATAGAATGAGGCAAATTATGTGCATTAGTAATATTGTTGCTATGAGGGTAACCAATTATTTTCTGATGGGTTTATAGATGACTCCATAGGAGACAATTCATGCTAAATATTGAAAACCTGTTCAAAATTCGGTGGCTGTGGAGGTCATAAATCCTAGGAGCAAAGTTAGTACTGTGGTTTGGATAATTAGTACATTGTGCCCATCAAACTGCCTCTTAAATATTTATGTTTGTCCCCATAGATTAGTGCTGTATCTAGCTTTGTTCAGAGAAACTTATTTTTCCAGAAGTTATCAAGCACCAGGGAGATTCAATATACACTGAATTCATCAACTCAAGAAAAGTCAGACAACTGCTCACCAGGAGATGCATCACCTCTACCACATTCACCAGGGCCCAGAAGAATCTGCAGAGGGAGCAGTGATGAGTACTGCTCACAATGCTAACCTGACAACTGCATCTAGGAAAATAGAAACAAACATGGTGGAGAACAGAAACATACCACAATAGAAATAGAGTCTACAGAGAACTCAGCCCCAAGAGCAAACTGCTAACACTCGCACCTAGGCTCAGGAACTGTTGTGGAAGAGGGGACTTGTAGATTGTAAAAGCCAAGGGCAGGGTTAAAATATCCTGAGGCACAGCTCCACTCCCCAACCCCTAGAGACTGAGGGAGGCCATAAATACCCCACAGTGAACAGAAAGGAACCTACTGAGAAGGTCTTTAGGGAAATGGAGACAGGGGGTAAAGGGATATGAGACTATAACCTATATAATATGTGTGTGTGTGTGTTTGGTGTATTAAAAAGGAAGAAGGGGTTCTGTGGAGGAGGGTTTGGGAGGGAAAAGGAAGTGTAAGGGTATGGGAATATGATCAGGGTACACTCAATATTTATGGAAGTTAACAATGAAAAATTAAAAAAAAAACTCATCAAAATGCTGAGAAAAAGTGTCTATTGAGTGTTCAGCCCTAATTAACACTCATGAAAATTTTAAAAAATTGTGATTGACAGAATGAATAAAAAAGCTAGAGAGTGGGGAAGAATACTGTGGATCACTGTCTTCCAGATATTGAAGGAGAAATAGGAGAAAAATAGTTTTTATAATTAAAAAATATTTATTCGAGAGAGATAGAGGTAGAGAGAAAGCAGCAGACAGAAAGGGCACACCAGGGCCTCCAGCCACTGCTAACGAACTGCAGGTACATGCGCCAACTTGTGCATCTGGCTTTACATGGGGAATCAAACCTGGGCTTTGCAAGCAAGCTCCTTAACCACTGAGCCATCAGTCCAGCCCCCAAATAAAATATAAAATATATGCAGTCATCCAGGGAGAACGTGGATGCAACCTTGTCTGTCCTGGCAGTAATAGAGACCTTGTCACATCCAGTGTATCTTCAAGCAATTCCTCAGCAACAGATCTTGCTTTTTCCTCAGCCTAGCATGCCTAGCGAGGCTGACCCTGTTTATATGGTTCTGTCAGATCTCTCCCTTACACACCTGATTCTGATGGTTATGCTTATCCTAACTGGATGTCTGACCCATATAAATCGACCTACACATATGCATAAATCTCTCTTTATTATTCATTCTCTTGGTTCTTTTTGGTAAACTCTCCCCTGACTTCCCTGCCAAGCTGGGAAGGGGGAAGAGTTCTTTTTTTGGGGGTACTTTCCTGTCTTGTTTTGGGGTGTTTCCTTGTTCTACTACATGGGTGATCTTTCTCTAAGCTTTGAGCCTTTTACTATCCAATCTCTTAGCTTTGTCTGACCCTGTATATGAGTGTGAGAATGAAGGGCTTATGCTTGCATGCTTTTCTTCCTGCGTGTGTGTGTGTGTGTGTGTGTGTGTGTGTGTGTGTGTGTGTGTGTGTGTGCCCTTTCCAGAGGCTTCTTCCCTGGAGATTTCTCTATGTGAAGGGCATGCTCTCTGTTCTCCCTTTCTAGCCTAGCAAACGGGCAGAATTCCTCTCTGATTTGGATCTTCCAGCAAGCCTTTCCTTTGAACCCTAATTCTCAGAGTTTGGTTTTTCAGTTTTTTGCTAATTAGGATAAGGACCCAAAAGTTGAGGTCTAGGGGCCTGGAATTCCTTTCATCTTTATAGAATTTAATCCTTTCCCGGACCCAAAAATTCTATATCAAAATGGCATTGCTATTGTACCCATGAATTCACAACAGCTGTGGTTAATAGTACAGACCTGGACAAGACCAGACACATAAATACAGTGTCATAAATGGGAAAATAAATGAGGCCACACCCTTTCATGTGGTGTTATTGGAAATTAATTGTTGCAGGGAGAGTGGAGCCATTTTCTTCAGTGTTGTAGCCAGTGTTAAGTTGACCATACTCCCCTAAATAATGTCCCAAACATGCTAATGCAAGCAACCCTAGAAACACTCAGTGGGTCATCAATAAAAGAACATTAAATTAGAAAGACTATTTGGAAAGAAGAAGAGATTCAGTGTGAGGAGAGCAACAGAATATAACAGGCATTAATAGTATTATCTAACTCTGTCTATTATTTCTCTATCTTCTATCATCTATTTTTCTATCTATCATCTATGAATATTACAAAATTGTCAAAAATCAAATATTTTAAAGGCTAAAAATAAAGCTTACAAAATTAAAGCCATCACATGTTTATAAAAAAGAAATAAAAAACAAAGGAACAAGGATGGAGAGATGGCTCAGAAGTTAGAGGTGCTTGTTTGCAAAACCTGATTCCAAAGGTTCAGTTCCCCAGTTCCCATGTAAAGCCAGATGCACATAGGAGCACAGGCATCTGGAGTTTGTTTGCAGCAGCAAAAGGCCCTGGTGTAACAATTCTTTCCCTCTCTCTATGTCTGCCTCTTTCTATCTGTGTCTCTCATATAAGTAAATAAAAATTACAAAGATAAAACAATTATCAATCATGAAAATTTTAGTTTTCAATAATTATTATAAATAAAAATTAATACCACAGTGTTGAAAAACAATGCTGAGGAAAAACAAATTGCTTCAGGCCACCCATTCCTTCCTTCATGTTTTCTTTTTAGTATTTATGACATTTTGTGAAATGTTTTAGGTTGAGGATCAGAGCTGAGTAATCCTGACTTGTATGATTAACAGAACCATAGCCAAATCATTCAAATTCATTTAAGGCTGAGTAACTCTCTCTAGGAACCACTCACTTAACTTTTTACATTCTGGAATTCCTGAAAAATAAATTCCTAGCTGGAAGTCAAGTGTATTTGGATGCTCTGATTACAGAAAATCAATCTTGGGATCCATGTTCACATCATCACAAATTCCTCTTGAATAAACAACAGCCACCTTGGTTAATGGCCCTGAAGTTTGGTATGAGTGTCTGAATCAGCGTTATTAGAAAGCTGAAATCTCCTTTAGATGTAACTCAGCCTTTCAAGTTCATTGCCACTTGCTTTTTTCAATACCTTCCTCTACTGCTGACCCCTTGGGCTGCAAGTCATGCACAAGAAATCAGAAGATCCTGAGCTAATTTTTGGGCAATGGCTTGGGAGAGGTAAAGTTATTCATGCCTTAGATGAAGAAGAAAAAATACATGATAATATTAGTAGATTTAAAAAATAGTATTTGACAAAAAAGCCAATATTCATTGAGATAAAATCTCATGAACTGGGATTGGAAAAGACTTCTTCAATTTAAAAAAGAATGTCTGGAAGGAAATGTTTCATGAAAAAGATATCATTTAACATGTGTCATATATCACTAGTTCAAAATATCATTTTGCTTTATTATTATAAGATTTTTACTTGTGTAACAACAAACATTTTCAGACATCTCCTACATACTTTGAGTCATGATAGTAGCTGAAGATAAAAATATTGAAAATAAGTTGATATGCTATATGATCTTACATTATGGTTGGGTTAAGAGTCACTTGCTCTAATAATTAAAATAATTAAATGAAAGCTATGTAAACTGGGGAAAGGATATGCTCTGAAGAGTAATGAACACATCCTAACATCCTAGGAAGATTAAGGTACATCTGCCTTTCTGTAGGCTGAGTCATGGAGCATCTGAGAAGCATGGGGAGTGGTGGAATCCTGAGCTGCTTTAGCACTTTGGTGATCTTCACAGAAGTCAGGAATTTAGAAGTCAGCCCAGAGAGGGTAAATTATTAAAATTATTTAAATAGGAAGAGATAATGAAAAGCTATCAAATTGAATAAGATTATATAGAAATAACAAATTAAATCAAAATAATAAATCTCAAGAAATAATAAGTAGAAATATAGTACAGGAAATTGTGAAACTGGATAGAAAAGATCATACGTCTAAAGGAGAATTTAAAGATTAGGAGAAATTTCAGTATCATGACAATGCAGAGGAATTTAGGTTTAATTCTGTCTTCTGTTATTTGAATTTGTACAGGGATTGTAAGAGGAAGAACACCAAAACCCCAGCTGAGGCTTTAAGAAAATAAACTCAGCAGGAGACACTGGATGTGTTTATTAGAGTATCAGGCATGTGGAGCTAGGGACATCTCACTGTAACTTGTAGGTGATTAAGGAAGGTAAATAAATTCTTCAGAGAAAACCTGTTGTATGTGTTGAAAAATAGGGTCAAGGGTAGAACCATGGATTACATCAGTGGAAAAATAAAGTAGTAAAACTCAAACTTTCCTACACAGATGTTTATAAAATGATGTTTTATGACTTTGCTTCTTTCCTTTCAAAAATAACAGTTTGAGGGTAAAATGAACTCTATAATGCTAACCTCTGTTACTCTACAATTAATTTTCTACAAATTAAACCTATCTAATGTGAACTCTCTCAAAATGAACTCATATTTAGTGACATTTCAGTGCCATCTCATCATTTCATGGATATTTTAGAAATAATTAAAATTAAATCCTGAGAAAGAGAGATCCATTAGATAAAAAGCCTGAAGCCTGCCTCCCTGCCCCCAGATGATGGGGTAGGGGTACAGGCCTTACCTCACTGAGGCCTAGGTCAGCAGTCCTTCTACTCCATTGCCATGTGGGGAAGAGGCTGCCTTCCTCTTGGGAAGCTAGTTTTAAGTTCTCCCCAGGTGAGTTAGAGGGACAGTGATTGGTTCATATCTGGCCAATCAGTTTTAGCACCTAGGTTGTAGCTCTAACTAGACACCTCCCATTCAAGTGGAGGGGCTGGAAGGGGAGGGGTGGTCCCTGCAGACATCTGACCATCATACTTCTAACATTTCTGACCCGAAATAAACTGTAATGCACTAGATATTCCCTCTAAGGCCCAAGAAATATTCCCACATTTAACCAAAAGAAAGCTATTCGTTTGATGATTCATGTTTTTTTTTTTCTTTCTTATTCTGACTACTGAATTGGAAATGTTATACAAGTAATATTTTCAGTTTTAAATCTACCAAGAGCTTTTGTTTTGGTAGCTATGCTAACTTGTGTCTCATAGTCTGTCACACAGCATTGTTCTTCATGTCATTGATCTGCTTTCCTATCTCTGAGAGAATATTACTGGATTCACAATTTTCCATTTGTTATTTCATAATATATAATCATATTTAACACTTTTACATGTTTGTGTTCTAAAACTTTATTATTGAATTTCTAGAGGAAAGAAATTGATGCATTTGCACAGAGAAAGACAGAGAGAGAGAGAGAGAGAGAGAGAGAGAGAGAGAGAGAGAGAGAGAGAGAGAGAGAGAGAGAGAGAGAAAGAGAATGGGCATGCCAGAGCTTCTTCCCACTGAAAATGACCTATAGATGCATTAGTCACTTTGTGTGCATCTGGCTTTATGTGGTGCTGAGGACTTGAACATGGATAAATAGGTTTTGCAAGCAAGACCCTTTAACCACTGAAAAAGTTCCCTGCTCTAATACCTAATGCTTCATTTTTGTTTCCTCTCAAGTTGATCATCCAAATTTACACTAGGAAGTATGAATGGAAAATCTTAAGACAGGAAATGTGAAATAACGACTTATTATCTCATTTATGTTA
Source organism: Zapus hudsonius (assembly GCA_004024765.1). Classification (NCBI taxonomy): domain Eukaryota; kingdom Metazoa; phylum Chordata; class Mammalia; order Rodentia; family Dipodidae; genus Zapus; species Zapus hudsonius. The sequence continues at coordinate 1,083 of PVHP010051483.1, read as the reverse complement.
TTTATTTATGTTATTATCAAAGCACTCTATAATTACAAGTACTGACTATAAGTTTTATTCATTGATAATGCAAAGTATTTTGAATTGTTGTTATGATGATGGCAATGAAGACAGAGATAAAATCCCTGATGTGTCCCATTTTTTTAAAAGCATCAATCCTTACTGATGGCTTATTGTGAAAATATGATCTACTTTCCATTTAGTCTTTGACTTACCATTTGTAAAAAAGTCTAAAAATATTATGTTGATAAGTCATTAGTAATCACTTTCCCAGATAATACCTATTGATTTTCTTAAAGTTGCAGTCTTACAAGAAAGGATTGATTAAAAAATATAATCTCAAAGATTAGTGAGTTGAGGCCAGGGAGGAGAGAAATGGGGTTACCAACACAAGAGTTGTTCATTCAAAAAAAAAAAACATAAAAAAAGATTAAGAAAAAAAAAAAGAATAAAAAATTCTCATAAGACTTTACACATTAGACTGATCTTGTGCAAACTGACCATGACAGTTACCTGGTCTAATAATCATACTGGAATTTTGAAAGGGATTCATTTTGTTTTCCCCAAATAGTTTCATGGATCAGATGCAGTTCAATTTTTCAGGTAACACAATCATTCTTTGGAATTGAATTCAAGCAAATAACATTATATCAACTGACATTTACAGTCAAATTATAACTACTGAATCTCTAAAATCTAAATGAGCCCAAGGAAAACTCCATACTCACACACTGGAGTCCTTATGGAGCAAGCTGCAACCTGCTTCAGTAGGAAAGCAAGCTAAAAACGGGCATTTGGCAGTGACCATTAGCTGAGTCAACCCTCAGTCAAACTAGGTGAGGATAGGAAAAACAGATTTTAACCAATTAAGCTTTCTGTGGCATTCATGTCTGTTTTGTTGCCTCACTTTCCTTCATCTGTCATTAAATACCATCTAATTACAAATAATAGATCTGGACACAAAATTTGTCCAATTCTCAAATACTGATTTATGAATCATTTTTTGCTCAAACTCCTTAATTCCAATTGTCCAAAGTTCTACTTTTAACATCCATAAGGGGCTTTATTTCCTGCTGTTCATCC
>PVHP010051482.1:0-11436 GCA_004024765.1 Zapus hudsonius | reverse complement strand
TGTGTGTGTGTGTGTGTGTGTGTCTGTTTGTTTGTTGGTGTAAACCATCCCAACTGGCTTTTGGTAGCACACACCTTTAATTTCAGCACTCAAAAGGCTGAGGTAGCAGGATCACTTTGAGTTTGAGGTCAGCCTGGGACTAGAGTTGAGTCCTGGGTTCAAATGAGACACTATTCCTAGAACAAACAATATATGTGTGTATACATGTATACGTGTATGTGTGTACAGGAAAAATAAGAACTAAAGATGTAGGATAATAAAGAGAGGCTAGAGGGACCCCATGGTGAGAGTAAATATATTGAACAGCTCAGCTTCTCAGCTGAACAGTGCTCAAATTCCTAGTGCCCACTAACTTTCAGCCAACAACCCCTTCCTTCCCAGGGAGAAATGGTAGACAAAGGCAGTTCAGTAAATGAGTGAAATGTTCTAGGTTAGCTTCTAGAGGACCTAATAGGTTGGGACCTAGAATCCAAACTGATGACTGGGTCTGAAGCAAACTAGATTGTGTTCTCCTTTCTTTGTGGATATTTTCTAAATTTTTTTTTAAAAAATATTTTATTTATTCATTTTCAAGCAGAGAGAGAGAGAGAGAGAGAGAGAGAGAGAGAGAGAGAGAGAGAGAGAGAGAGAGAGGACATATGTGGGTACTGGGGAATTGAACCCTGGGGCCTTAGGCACCAGAGGCAAGTGCCTTAACCGCTGAGCCATCTCTCCAGCCCGATATTTTCTAAATTTGATGCTTAGCTGAGAGGAATTAACATCCAAGAAAAATTTCTCCAAGATCATACACCCCTCCCCCACTGCCTTTCCCAGAAACTCTTGAGCCAAAGGCCCCATTATCACAGCAACCTAATTTAGCAGCCAAAAGTATCTTAAAGGGCTGTGCCAACCAATAGAAATATAAGGCAAGCTACTTGTGCAATACTACACTTTCCAGTAGCCACATTAAAAATTCTGAAAAAGTCAGACAATTCATGAATTCAAGGCCACCATGAGACTACACAGTGAATTCAGGTCAGTCAGGGCCAGAGTGAGACCCTACCTCAAAAAACAAATACAACAAAACCAAAAATATTCTTAGAGAGATGGCTTAGCAGTTGGGGAGCTTGCCTGCAAAGCAAAAGGACCTAAATTCAATTCCCCAGGACCCACATAGAGCCAGATGCACAAGGTGGTGCATGTGTCGGGAGTTCATTTGCAGTGGCTGGAGGCCCTGGCGTGCCCATTCTCTCTCTGTCTGCCTCTTTCTCATACCCAAATAAATAAATAAATAAAAAGTACTTGCTTATAAAGTCTGCCAGCCCGTGTTCAATTCCCCAGTAACCAGGTAAAGCCAGACACAAAAAGTGGCACATGCAGCTGGGCGTGGTGGTGCACGCCTTTAATCCCAGCACTAGGGAGAGGAAGAGGTAGGAGGATCGCCATGAGTTCAAGGCCACCCTGAGACTACATAGTGAATTCCAGGTCAGCCTGGGCTAAATTGAGACCCTACCTCAAAAAAACCAAAAAAAAAAAAAAAAAAAGTGGCACATGCACCTAGATTTTGTTTGCAGCATCAAGAGGTGCAAATAGGGGTTGAGGATTTAGCTCGGAGTGGATGAGCGCTTGCCTAGCAAGTACAAGGCCCTGGGTTCAGTCCTCAGTATCAGAAATTTTTTAAAAAAAGGTACAAATAACTTAAAAACAAACAAACAAACAAAAAAAGCCGGGTGTGGTGGCGCATGCCTTTAATCCCAGCACTCGGGAGGCAGAGGTAGGAGGATCACCATGAGTTCGAGGCCACCCTGAGACTACATAGTGAATTCCAGGTCAGCCTGGGCTAGAGTGAGACTCTACCTCGAAAAACCAAAAAAAAAAAAAAAAGAAGAAAAAGAAACAAAGCTGAGTTTAATAGAAAAATATTTTAAAATTGGGCATGGTGGTGCAAGCCTTTGGTCTCAGGACTCAGGAGTCAGAGGTAGGAAGACTGCTATTAGTTTAAAGAGTGTGTTCCAGGTTATCCTCTGCCTCTTGAATTCTGGGATTAAAGGAGAGTGCCACTACACCCGGTTTAAAGTATTTTTAAAGGTTAAAACTAGAATTCCACTAAATCCCAAGAATCTAAAAATGTGCTGAACACATTGAGACAAGTAACTGGAACCCATGAAGCACCAGATGTTCAAAATACTCAATACTCAAAAATCAGGGGCTGGAGAGATGGCTTAGCGGTTAAGGCACTTGCCTTCAGTGCCTGGGGGCCCCTGGTTCAATTCCCCAGCACCCACATAAACCAGACCTCTCTGTATCTCTCAGCTTGAAAAATGAATAAATAAAATAATCAGTATTGTTGGGCTGAAGAAATGGCTTAGGGGTTAAAGTTAAGGTTATCTGCCTGAAGAGCCTGACAACCAGAGTTCAATTCCCCATGCCCACGTTAAGATAGATGCATGGTGTGGCCCATGCATCTGGAGTTCATCTGAGTGGCTGGAGGCCCTGGAGTGCCCATTCTCTCTCTGTCTCTCTATGCTTGAAAATAAATAAAATTACTACTTTTTTAAAATCAGTATTGCTGGGCATGATGACGCACACCTTTAATCTGAGCACTTGGGAGGCAGAGGTAGGATGTGAGTTCAAGGCCAGCCTAAGAGTACATAGTAAATTCCAGGACAGCCTGGACTAGAGTGAGACACTATATATATAAAATCAGTATGAGTCCAATTTAAAATATCCTCACCTTGGATAACAAGTAATAGTTCAAATACTGTGAATGGGTTTGGGGAGACTGGTTGCCTGGGGTCCTCAGTGCACTATGGGAAGTGGTACCAATGGACTGGAAACTTCTCACAACACTGAAGGAGTATAATGAGGTAGACTGGAGTGTCTAGATGCTCTTACAACACCTGCCCCAAGACATCTGCTCCTTGTGAGGATTTATGCTCAACTGGATATTAAAGAGGAGGAAGGGCTGGAGAGATGGCTTAGTAGAAGGACCCAAGTTCAATTCCCTAGTGCCCACAGAAAGCCAGATGCACAAGGTGGTACATGTGTCTGGAGTTCCTTCACAGTGGCTGGAGGTCCTGGCATACTCATTCTCTCTCTCTCTCTCTCTCTCTCTCTCTCTCTCTCTCTCTCTCTCTCTCTCTCTCTCCTTCCCTCTAAATAAATAAATAAATAAACAAATAAATAATATTATTTTTTAAAAAAGAGGAAGCTGGGCATGAAGGTGCATAGGTGCATGCCTTTAATCCCAGCACTAAGAAGGCAGAGGTAGGAGGATAACTGTGAGTTTGAAGCCAGCCTGTGACTACCTAGTAAATTCCAGGTCAGCCTAAGCTAGAGTGAGACTCTTTTCTTGAAAAGAAAAAGGAAAGGAAGTGGGAAGGGGTCATTTCAAAATGTACCCAATCAGGAGTTAATAGTAAGGTAGGTCTGTTTAGAAGAAAAAGAACAATGGGAACAATGATCTGAGATCTCAGCTCCAAATACAACCCTGTAAATCTCAATCAGAGCCCCTGCTATTACTTTGTGCTGAGAATGTTTCTGTGAAAACCAAGTAGAAAAACAATCCTAAAATCAGAGCTCAAGGCTTTCAACCCTGAGGCAGATAGGGAAAATGGTCTCTTTCATCTCAAGTCACACATAAGAGCTGGTGGCTGCTTTAACTTCTACTCTGCTTTGCATGTGTAAGGCTCCTCACAAACTACTTGTATTCCACATGGCTTTTGTTAGTTCCTTTTAATCCTTCTTCATTTTAGGTTTAAAGAGACTATTTTAATCTTTATCATCTTTTTAAACCTCTCTTTTAGGTGCAGAGTCTATATTGTATCTGAAAACACTAGAAAATAACATAAGCCTCAGGGTAAAGAAAGAAAAATTTGAGAAATGTTGATTTTCCTGTCTACTCTGTGTTTAAACCATTCATTACTCCCATTGATCCTGAAGGACCTGATTCCAGCTCCCAAACCCTCATCACTCCTGCAGATCTCTCTCCTAATCTCTTTTTCAAAAACACATTCCAAAGTAATGCTAGATCAATTACTCTGTTAAATTTTGAATTATACCAATCTACTCAAATATTCTCAGTGGTTATTGAATAAAGGCTAGACCAGCACTGGTGAATAGAAACATGTAAGGTAAACATATAATTGAAAAATTCTGGAGCTGGGGGTGGTGGTGCCAGTCTTTAATCCCAGCACTTGGGAAGCAGAGGTAGGAGGATCGCCGTGAGTTCAAGGCCACCCTGAGACTACATAGTGAATTCCAGGTCAGCCTGGGCTAGAGGGAGACCCTACCTCGAAAAACAAAACAAAACAAAACAAAACAAAACAAAACAAATTTAAATAATTTTTTAAAAAAAAGCACATGGCAGCCTCGGTTTGATTTCCCAGTACCCAGGTAAAACCAGATGCACAAATTGTCTGAGTGAATTCCAGGTCAGCTTGGGCTAGAGGGAGACCCTTCCTGGGGTGTAGGGGACACAAACAAACAAAAAAAGTGTGTATTCTGGGCCTAGAGAGATGACTCAGTGGATAAATTTCAAGGAACTAGTTAATTTCATTCAAATATTTCTTGCATATATGGTGTGTGTGTGTGTGTGTGTGTGTGTGTGTGTGTGTGTGTGTGTGTGTGTGTATGTAGATGTTCATGTTGTGGGGGCAGGTACGAGTGCATATGTGTGCTAGAAACTGATGTTAGATGCCTTTCCTTAATCACTCTCTACTTTAGTCTATGACACAGGGTCTCTCACTAAACCTAGAGCTCCAAATTTAGGCTGGACTAGCTAGTCACTGAGCCCCAGAGATGCCCTGTTTCTGTCTCCCCAGTGCTGGGATTACAGAGAAACACCACCATCCCCAGCAGTTTCCATGGGTGCTGGCATCTGAACTCGGGTCCTCATCATTTAACAGCAAGCACTTTACTCATTGAGCCATCTCCCCAGATCCAATTTCATCCATTTTTTCATTTGTTCGGTTTCAAGGTAGGGTCTCACTTCTCTAGCCCAGGCTGACCTGGAACTCAGTAGTTCCAGGATGGCTTCAAATCCACAGCAATCCTCCTACTTCTTCCTCCAAAGTGATGGATTAGAGGTGTGTGTCATCATGCCCAGCACAAAATTTTAAAAATATTTTTATTTATTTATTTGAGAACATGAGAGAGTATGGCCATGTACACTAGGTCCTCTTGCCACTGTCAAAAAAAAAAAAAAAAAAAAGTTGGGCATGGTGGTGCACACCTGTAGTCCCAGCACTCAGGAGTTCAAGGCCACCGTGAGACTACATAGTGAATTCCAGATCAGCCTGGTCTAAAGGGAGACCCCACCTTGAAAAAGCAAACAAATAAACAGAAAACAAAAACACCCATGGAACACTTCATGAATTTGTATGTCATCCTTGCCCAGGGGTATACTATACCATTCCAATTTGAGTATAAGTGGTGCTGAAGCCAGCACTTTTATCTCTTAATGACAGCATTCTCTTATATCTGCACTCTGGCTCAACACACTCAAGCCTCAGTAAATCTTTATAGTTTTAGCATTTTTCCAAAACATTGAGCTTAGCCTACCAATGATCCTTGCCCATCTTGTATGGTGTCATTCTGTGGGGTTGGTTCTTTGCAGAAAGTCTAACAGATTGTAGGAATGTTCAAGTTTGTGAGAGTTCTATTAACACAGATGGTTCACAAGTATATTTTTATATTACTTTATTATTACTTGAGGCTGGCCCTCTAGCTGCCCAGATTTTCCAGTCTTTGAGTCCTATCCCTATTCCTAAGAAGGCTGGGGTTATAAACCTGCACAGCAAGTGCCTTACCCATTTCCCCAGCCCCTCAAAAGTGTTCTTAAACATAACAAGTATACTAGTCCCTTATATTGTTTATTTTGTTTTATCTACTTTTTACCCCCTGAGGTAAGGTCTCACTCTAGCCCAGGCTGACCTAGAACTCCTGTGCAGTCCCAGACTGGCCTAGAACTCACAGTGATCCTCCTACCTCTACCTCTCAAGTACTGGGATTAAAGGCATGCATTGTTACAGAGCAAGAATTTTTGTTTTAAGAGGTAGGAGGATCACCGTGAGTTCCAGGCTAGCCTGAGACTACATAGTGAATTCCAGGTCAGCCTGGGCTAGAGTGAGACCCTACCTCAAAAAAAAAAAATTTTTTTTTTAGAGCTGGGCGTGATGGTGCACACCTTTAATCCAAGCACTCAGGAGAATGGGGGAGGATATTAGGAGGAGGGAGATATGGGGAAAGAGGGAGTTTGGAGAAAGAAAGCCAGGAGTTTGGAGAAAGAAAGCCAGGAGTTTGGAGAAAGCCAGGCGTGGTGGCGCATGCTTTTAATCCCAGCACTGGGAGGCAGAGGTAGGAGAATTGCCTTGAGTTCAAGGCCACCCTGAGACTACCACGCCCGGTTTATTATTATTATTTTTGTTTTGTTTTGTTTTGTTTTTCGTATGAGTAATTTTATTTTTTACTTAGCACTTTACTTGAGGAGGGGAAGTTTTAGGCTTATAGGAATACCAAGCAGAAAAACACAAAGCTCCCATAGCTCCCATATACCATTTGCGCTCTCTCTCTCTCTCTCTCTCTCTCTCTCTCTCTCTCTCTTTCTCTCTCTCTCTCTCTCTAATATTTTATTTTTTAATTTTTTAAAACATTTATTTATTTGAGAGAGAGGAGAGAGAGAGAGAAAGTAAGAGAGAGAGAGAAGCTGGGCGTGGTGGCACACGCCTTTAATCCCAGCACTCGGGAGGCAGAGGTAGGAGGATCGACGTGAGTTCAAGGCCACCCTGAGACTACATAGTGAATTCCAAGTCAGCCTGGACTAGAGCGAGACCCTACCTCGAAAAAAAAAAAAAAAGAAAGAGAGAGAGAGAGGGAGGCAGACAGAGAAACAGAGAGAATAGGAGCGCCAGGGCTTCCAGCCACTGCAAATGAATTCCAGATGCATGCGCCCTCTTGTGCATCTGGCTTTATATGGGAACTGGGGAATCGAATTTGTGTCCTTCTGCATTGCAGGCAAACGCCTTAACCGCTAAGCCATCTCTTCAGCCCTAAATATTTTATTTTATTAGCAATCAGAGAGAAACAGAAAGAAGAGAGACATAGAGAGCTGCAAATGAACCCCAGATGCATGCACCACTTTGTGTGTCTGGCTTTACATGGGTACTGGGGAATCAAACCCAGGTCTTTGTAGGCAAGCATCTTAACCACTGAGTCATCTCTCCAGTCCCACTTCCTCTTTTTTTTTTTGTGACTGGCCTCAAACTCATGGTGATCCTTCAACCTCAGTCTCCTCAGTGGGGGAAGGGAACCAAAGGCATGCACCACCATGCCCAGATGTCCCTCTATTTTTTGGGAGAGGGGGTTAAAAGCAGGGTCTCACTTTAGCTTGGGCTGATCAGGAAATCACTATATAGCACCAAGCTGGCCTCCAACTCATGGTGATCTTCCAAACTCAGTTGATGGGACTAACTAGGAGCCTCCACCACGCCCACGTTGCCCTAGGTATTTTTAGCATCATGCATTAGTGTAGTGTATTTGTTGTAATTGAGTTAATCTTGATAGCACTATCAACTTAAATTCACAGTTTATACTAGGGTTCCTTCTATGTAAGAATGGGCACGCCAGGGCCTCCAACCAAGGCAGAGGAACTCCAGACACATGCACCGCCCTTTTGCTCTACAGGCAAGTGCCTTAACTGCTAAACCATCTCCAGCCCTCTCTTTTAGTTTCTTTTTTTTCCCTTTTTTTTTTTTTTTTTTTGTTTCTTGGTTTTTTGAGGTAGGGTCTCACTCTAGCCCAGGCTGACCTGGAATTCACTATGTAGTCTTAGGGTGGCCTGGAACTCACAGTGATCCTCCTACCTCTGCCTCCCGAGTGCTGGGATTAAAGGCATGCACAACCACGCCTGACTCTCTTTCAGTTTCTTAAACTTTTTTTAGGCCAGACTGAAGGGCTACTAGGGTTGGCCAGAGGACCTCCATTTTGTTTGTTAACTGTTATGACTTCAAAAACCACCAACTGTCCTGGGCCCCCAACCCAACCAATCAGCTCCTAATTTCCCCAGTATCCAGGCCAAAATAACCTACCTGTTCCTAGTTTCCTCAGTAACCATGTCAAATTGACTTATGTATTATTATTCTAGCTGCTGCTGTAACTGCAGGTCCCTACTACCCCACCCCACCCCTGGGTCCAACCAATCCTGTTAAAGTCACCATGGCAGAGTTTGCCAACATCCTAATTCTGAGACCACTGGCTCCTAAGAGTGGACCCCAGGACATCTCCTCACCTGGACCTGACCAATCCTGTTAAAGGTTACCCCAACTCCTCCCTAGGGCCACAGGCCAGTACCCATTTGTGGTTTTTTTTTCCTTTTAAAAGCCTGTGAGCCAACACTTCAGGGACACAGTCCCAGCTCCCGAGTCTGGCTGTGTCCCTAATGGATTATCTTGCAAGTCTGAGGCAATAGAGATACAACCTGCTTCTGAGCTCATTAGGTACCTGCCTCGTCATTTGTTGGACCTCAGTCCCTTATGGTGCCGGTGTGGTGGCACATGCCTTTCATCTGAGCACTCAGGAGGCAGAGGTAGGAGGATTGCTGTGAATTCAAGGCCACCCTGAGACTACATAGTGAATTCCAGGTCCATCTGGGGCTAGACCCTACCTTGAAAAACCAAAAAATAACTTTAAAAATTATTTATTATTTATTTGCAAGCAGAGAGAGAGAGAGAGAGAGAGAGAGAGAGAGAGAGAGAGAGAGAGGGAGGAGAAGAAGGAAGAGAAGGAGAAAGAGGAGGAGGAGGAAGAAGAGAGAATGGGTGCACTAGGACCTCCAGCCACTGCAAAGGAACTCCACTTTGTGCATCTGGCTTTATGTGGGTACTGGGGAATTGAACCTGGGTTGGTAGGCATTGCAGGCAAGTGTCTTAACTGCTGAACCATCTTTCCAGCTTTCTTAAACTTTTTTTTTTTTTGGTTTTTCGTGGTAGGGTCTTGCTATGTAGTTTCAGGCTGGCCTCGAATAATCCTCCTACCTCAGCCTCCCAAGTGCTGAGATTAAATGCGTGCGCCACCATGCCCGGCCACTCTTAAACTTTTTAAAAAAATGTTTATTTGCAAGCAGAGAAAGAGAGAGAAAAGAGACAGAGAGAATGAGCATACTAGGGCCTCCAGCCACTGCAAATGGACTCCATATGCATGCGCCATTTTATGCATCTGGTTAGTAGGCACTGGGGACCTGAACTTGGTTGGTTAAGCTCTACAGGCAGGTGCCTTAACTGCTGAGCCATCTCTCTAGTCCTCTTTCATTTTCTTAAACTTATCCTAGCAATAAATACTACCAGAATAGGTATCCTCTTGCTTCTCTGCATAACTAATAGAAAACATTGTTAACAGGACACTCAGGCCTGGCTGGTTACAGGAAAACAACTACATGTAACTCCTGCTGACTCACATCCACTTTCAAAAAACACAACCACATGCCAGTCTGTGGTCACTTTTCAATATAATGTGTCATACATACTTGAAGGTCTGTGTTCTTTTAGCAGAGCTCTTCCCAAATGTTGGTGGCTCTCCAGCCTGGCACAGCCTAAAGAAAGAAAACTACTACTAAAGCTCCAACTTGCTGCCTAGTAATATAGGGTTCTGCAGGACCATGGTGGTCCATACGTTTAGCCCCAGCACTCCACTAGGGAGGATCACTGTGAGTTTGAGGCCAGGCTAGGACTATAGACTGACTTCCATGTCAGCCTGGGCTAGAGTAAGATCTTACCTCAGAAAAGAAAAAAAAAAAAAAAGTGTTTTAGTTGGGCATGGTGGTACACTCCTTATTTTATTTTATTTTTTTGGTTTTTCGAGGTAGGGTCTCACTGTAGCCCAGGCCGACCTGGAATTCACTATGTCTCAGGGTGGCCTCGAACTCCCCGGCTGCATTGAGTAAATTTTTTGAGTACCTATTGTACTCTATACAGCAGTGTAGCCACTGTGCTAGGAATGATAATAGGGCATTATCCTCTGTATATACTTCATTTTTAAATGTTATGTAATTTTGTTACAACAAATCATTCTCTAATGTATACATCCATCATTCTCACAAGTAATCCGGAGTGTTAACAGTTTTACTTACAGCCTCCAGTTGTATGAGCCAGTCACCGAAATATTTGGTTGAAGCGGGCCCAGAAACCAAAGAATCTCTTCTAGATTGTGTCTCCCCCCCCCACCCCATCCCCCTAGGTTTGCCCCGCCTGCTTACGTCCTTTTTATTATTTTTTTTTTTTTAGGAGGCTGCGTAAGCCAGTGCGCTGTAGTCAGCTGGTCTGCTGCATCTTTGATGTGACTCTCTCCACCAGTCAGAGACGACTGATCTATCCCTCCTTTATTCCACATTCTCCTTCTATGGAATTTATTTTCTTATCGATGATGCCTAGGGATGAAGCCAGTTGTCCTTCAGCTATTTTGGCTCTCTGGTCTGTGTTTAGTACAAAGCTGTAAAACCTCCTGATGACTTCATGTATGGCTTTTGGAGGACTATGGGCCAACTTTACATGTGCTGTTGTTGTTTTCACTTGGTTTTGAGACAGTCTCACTTTCCAGCATTTCAGCATTACAAGTTCAGGAATCCCATTCCAAGCTGGAATGGCCTGTACCTTTAAATCCAATTTAAATGTAATTATATATGTGATTGCTTTAAGCTAACAGAAAAGAATCAAATCAGTCTGGTTACAAAATTCAGAGGAAAGAAATAGTTCTATATCGTGACAAGCAGTCCATTAAGGGCCTTTAGGCCTTTCCTTGATATAATCTAGTCAGCTCCATTTCAATACTTTTTTTTTTGTTTTTTGAAATAAGGTCTAACTTTAGGCCAGCCTGACCTGAAATTACTATGTAGTCATAGGCGGGCCTCAAACTCACAGTGATCCTCCTACCTCTGCCTCCCAAGTGCTAGAATTAAAGGTGTGTGCCACAATGTCTGGCTTCAATAGTATCCCCCCCTTCACTACTATTTCAAAAAATATTTTTAGTAGCCAGGCGTGGTGACGCACGCCTTTAATCCCAGCACTAGGGATGCAGAGGTAGGAGTTCAAGGCCACCCTTCAAACCAACATTACTTAGGAAAGATAAAGAACGCCATTTTATTGTTTTTTTTTTTTTTTTTTTTTTTTTTTTTTGGTTTTTCGAGGTAGGGTCTCACTCTAGTCCAGGCTGACCTGGAATTCACTCTGTAGTCTCAGGGTGGCCTTGAACTCACAGCGATCCTCCTACTGTGACAGTCAGGTGTGTACAGAGACCGCTCCTACCCTTCCAGCCCCTCCCTTTGAATGGGAGGTGTCTAGTTAGAGCTACAACCTAGGTGCCAAAACTGATTGGTCAGATATGAACCAATCAGCTGTCCCTCTGACTCACCTGGGGAGGACTTAAAACTAGCTTCCCTAGAGGACTCGGGCCCTCTTGTCCCACATG
>PVHP010051481.1:0-11433 GCA_004024765.1 Zapus hudsonius | reverse complement strand
GAGGAAGGGAGGGAGGAAGGAAAGAAAGAGGAAGGAAGGAAGGAGGAAAGAAGGAAGGAAGGAAGGGAGGGAGGGAGGGAGGGAGGGAGGGAGGGTTAGCGGGTGGGTGGGTGGATGGATGGTTAAGAAGAAAAATGGATGTATGTGAAAGACAAATTTCCTACCAGATTTTCAAGCAGCCATCACAACTCCAAATGCCATGAGTACACACTATGGATGGAATGGTTTCTATTAAAAAAGCCAATATTCTATCTATGGGCAATCACATAATTTCATCTGGAGAGGTTAGATGGTGTTGCAGTCAGCTTTCTAGTTGCTGCGCAGAAAGAACCCAAGCAAAAGCGGCTTGTGGAGGAACGGGTTTATTAGGCTTACGGACTCCAGGGGAGACTCCATCCTGGCAGGAAAGACGATGGCATGAGCAGAGGGGTGGACATCACCTCCTCCACAGCACGGCAAACAATGGCAGGAATGTGTGCCAAACACTAGCAAGGGGAAGCTGGCTTGTCACCCCCATAAGCCCGCCCCCAACAACACAGCTCCAGCGAGGTTGTAAAACCCAAACTGCCATCGGCTGAGAATCCATAATTCACAACACATTCATTTGTTTGTGGGGGACACCTGGCCCAAACCATGACAGATGAAGTCAAAGAACTGTGGCATTATGCCAAGTTGGAAAGTGATAAGGGCCCTAACCTCTGAAGGCATCACCCCAGGATGATGAGCTTCCCAGCCAGTCTCCCTGCTCACCAGAAACAAGCCAGACTGCCCAGTCAAAAGACCAGACATGGATTCCAAATCCTACTCGGTGACTTAGCTCTGAGGCTGAAAGAAAGTGCATATCCTCAAAATATAACATACTGATCTATTCTCATATGTATGTGTGGTGGGGAGAGAGGGAGAGCAGAGAGGGAGAAAGACAGAAGAGAGAGACCCCAACAGGAATAGTGTACACAGCTCGTTTTGCAAGGCTCTGTTCAGCTTCTGTCCAGTTACTTTCTCTTACACGGCTTCTTTGTCAACATAGATGTACTATATACATGGTTCCAGGCAGTGCCTGGAGTATCACTAGTCTTGGAAATAATGCATTTTTAAATGAGTTTCTGAGAACCTGGATATCATATCATAGATCTCCGAAGGTCATATTTTCCATATTTACTTGGGAAGGTGCTCTGTTGCTCAGTGACAAAGCTTCAGGCTGGCATCCCCTGAGGGCTCTACAGCTCAAAATGAATTTGCTGTTGCCTCTCCAACAAATCAGCCCTCCTTCTGAAACCTACAGTTAACCTGCTCAACGATTCTCACTTCAGTTGGGACCCTAAGCCTGAAATTCTACTTTAGGTAGAAAAAAGAAAGCGCTAAGCTGAGCACAAAGTCATAGAACCTCTCCACCTTTCATCCCCATGGAGACCCCAGGACACTGGCAGAATAAACCTAAATAAAGGTGAGTTGAGGTTGGCCCATGCACCTTTAGGATGTACTTCCAGGGAAGGAGGGAGGTATAACAAGGCAGGTGGTCTCCACTTACAGCCTGCCTTGATGAACTATTTATTTATTTATGAGAGAGAGAATATGAGTGTGCCAGGACTTTCAGTCACTGCAAACAAACTCCAGATGCATGCACCACCTTGTGCATCTGGCTTTAGGACACTGAACCTCAGATCCTTAGGTTTTACAGGCAAGCGCCTTAACCACTGAGCAATCTCTCTGGCCCTGGTGAATTATTTTAAATGGCCTTCTTCCTTTTGGTTCTACTGAGGAAGTTCCACCTACGCTGCACGTGCCATATACTGAGGTCATAGGGAAGACTATTCCCAAACTACAACTAACTTTGATTCATTTTATCTTTTTGTTTTTCATTCATTTATCTATCTATCTTACAGATGGACTCCAGGACCTCACACTAAACAAGTGTTCTGCCCTGGCATTGATTCGTGTTTTCTTTGTTTTTTTTTTTTAAAAAAAGGGGGGAAGACAAATATTCTAATTTGTATGTGTTAACTACACACTAAGTTGAGCTTCTATTACTCTATATGAGGTGGACGTAATGGTGGTTGGATTCATGAAAGCTTGGGGTTTATTTTGTTTTGTTTAACTCATCCAGAAGATTAAAAGGGGAAATAAAAAACACATGTTTTCAAATCTACACAGGAAAGGGGAAAGCTTTACTAATTATATTCATCAACTCTAGCTCTTCACAGTCTAAAAATTAGTGCTGGGGTTTTTTTTCTTGAGAGTCCATGGCAAGTTCAGGTCTTTCTCAGGAGGAAAGATGGTGCTAACCACGCTGGGCTCTCAGGTCCAGAAACTTGCTGGGATTACCAAGGGACTGCAGGGAAACAGACCTAAGAAAACCCATTGAAGCACATGAAACAGCTAGAGTCATTTCTTAAGTCCCAGAATTCACTGGGGCCCACATTGCTACATTTTCCTACCACTAATCAAGACATGATAATCATACCACTCAGAGCCCATTACTTCTCCCCATCACCCCATAAAGCAGACCCTGTCATCCCCATTCTACCTAGAAGGAGAGCTACAATGGGGAAGGGTCCCACAGTGGGCAGATAGCAGATGAGAGATTAGAGCCCAGTTCTGACTCTGACCCCATGCTATAAAATCCATTGCTTTTCTTATTTCTACTGAAGTGACTTCCTTAAAATAAAAATAAAATTAAAAAAAAACTTTCTGTCAAACTGAAAAATCTCCTGTCAAGTCAATCTTGATGACCACCATAAATGCAGGGTTTCTCTAAAGAATGAAGGGCCCCCTGGCTAGTGTAATGGATCCATTTCACAAGAGGGTTCCTCAGCCCCAGGACCCTGTTAAACTAACTACCTCACAGAAAGAAGAGACAGAGGTTATGTGGTAGGTAACCTGGAGTCTTGTCCTGTGACTATACAAACATCAGAAAATCTGTTCTTCTGTAAGCTCTCCTGAGCATGTAAAAGTCCATAATTCCCTAGAGTCTGTCCATATATCATCTTTCTCCAAACCCATACCAACACCATCACCCCATTTTCCATGACAGCCTAGTGGAATGTGGGGGCAACTTGCAAAGGCGTCCTGGCCTTAAGATCCTCCTCTCCCCGCCCCCACCTCCCACCCCAGAATGGCAGAAGCCCTAGCTAATCTCTGCTTTTGAAAATGGAAACGCTCCTCCCTCAGCACTTGAGAACTTGGCTACCTGAAATCAACACTCTTTCCTCCTGCAGCAAGGTGTGGATATATGCTTATATTCTCTAGAATGTTGAGTCAACTTCCCTAAGTGACACTGTGCATGTGTCTTGACTTTCTTCGCCCTCTTCCTGCTTCCTGTTGGCTGAAAGGAGGATGTGATGACGGGAGAGTCCTATGTCTGCTGCAATGATGACTGTTCACTAGGGATGCAGAAGGCTGGAGCCTAACAGAAGGATCAGGGTTCTGGACTGTTGACTTGGGTGAGAAAATAACGCCTGTATTTCCTATCAAAATGGGGACCCTATTTTAAGTCCATTCACTTCCAGAGAAAATATCAGGTACCAAAAAAAATTTTTTTTCAGATAATAAAGAGCTCTTCTCGGTTTCCAGAATTAGACCCTGGCCAGGCTGGACCTTGGACAAGGTTAAACTCCCTCACTTCCTTCCTGAATGTACCTCAACCTAAGCATCTCCATTTCCAGGACCCTGGGGTGCTCCTCTTCCCCTCCCCTCCTGTCATGGTTTGATCCAGGTGCCCCCCCACAAACAAATGAATGTGTTTTGATAGATCGATCCTCAGCTGATGGCAGTTTGGGTTTTACAACCTCGATGAAGCTGTGTTGTTGGGGGCGGGCTTTTGGGGTTATAAGCCAGTTTCCCCTTGCCAGTGTTTGGCACACCTTCCTGCCACTGTTTGCTGTGCTGTGGCAGAGGTGATGTCCACCCCTCTGCTCATGCCATCGTTTTCCCTGCCAGGATGGAGTCTCCCCTTGAGTCCATAAGCCTAATAAACCCATTCCTCCACAAGCCGCTTTTGCTTGGGTTCTTTCTGCGCAGCAACTAGAAAGCTGACCACAACACCTCCCCACTCCAACCCAAACTGAATACTCTATCAAAGCAGTGACACTCAGGTGGTCACGGATCTGGGGGAGGGGGTGGAAAAAGAAAAGAAAAGAAAAAAAGATGATTTTAGAGTCTCTTTCCCTTCTCTCTTTTCTCCTCCACCCCATTCATTTCTGCCCTGGTAGGAATGGAACCCAGGGACTAGAGTGGTAGAGTAGCTCTTTAATACCAACCCACAGCCCTGCCTCCACACTCTTAATTCTAAAGGAATACTGGATAATACTGGAAAATTCATTTCTGATTTTTTCTCATTATGTAAAGAATTCCTAGGCTTTGAATAGAAAGATCTCCTAGCCCATCCCATATGTACCATACCCTGCACATTCCAAAAGAGTCTTCTGAGCGTAATTAACATCAGATCCCATGCACAGGACAGCCATGGGGAAAAAGTGTTTAAAGAATCACTCCTGATCTCAGCCAGAGCCAAAGATAGAAACCAGTTCATGGGGGGGGGGGTAGGTAGCTGGAGAGATGGCTAAACGGTTAAGGTGCTTGCCTGCAAAAACTAAGGACCCAGGTTTGATTCCCCAAATACCCACATAAAGTCAGATGCACAAGGTGACACATGCTCCTGGAGATCATTTACAGTGACTATAGGCCCTGGCGCACCCATATTCATTCTCATTCTCATTCTCTCCCTCCCTCCGTCATAAATAAGCAAATAAAATTTGAAAAAGAAAAAAGAAACCAGTTCATGGAAGTCAAAGGTGACCCTCACAGACGAGCTTACACATTCTGACACCAAAGTCACCATTAGTTGGTGGGCAGAGTTCTAGAAATCAATCCAAAATGCTCGTCCCAGAAGCCTAACTTGTTACATCATCTAGAGAGATTTGGAAAGCCCTCTGGTCTGGTATGTGTAACTGGGACTCGGATTTTTCCTAAGGGAGGCTGGGAAGGTCTAGAAAGGTCCCCCACCCCACTCCCTATCTCAGATGAGAGCCTGAAGCTCAGAGAGCAGCAGGGCCATCCTAAGAAGCCAGTACTTTGCACAAGGACGTCCCCACTCCCCCTAGGGAGCAGCAATGATACCTTAAGTGAGTGAGCACTAAATCCCACTGCAGGCTGCTCTGCACCCAGAAACTCTCTTCTCTAGACTGAAGCCCAGTCCACCAGCCTGGTCCATTTCCCCCTGAGCATGCCTGCTGTGCCAGTACTTGGGATAGGCAGCAGGGATAGCCATTCAAGGGAAGTCGGGGCAAAAAAGTGAGAAAAGAAAGAAGAAGAGAGGAGAGGAAGGAGAGAGATAGCAGCAAAGGGAGGGGAAAGAAAGAAGGAAAGAGAAGGTGAGAGAAGGAGGAAGGGGGAGGGAAGGAAGAGAGAAAAAGAAAAGAGACAGGTGTGGGAGTAAGTCATTTCTTACCCAAATCAACCACACCCAGCCTAAACATGGGACAAAAAAAGAGCGTGTGTGTGTGTGTGTGTGTGTGTGTGTGTGTGTGTGTGTGTGTGTGTGTGTGTCCCAAGAGGCTGCAAGTTCAAGTGGCTCCAGGGGGCCAAGAGGGGGGATGGGCAGCAATGGATGTGTTCAGATGCCCTTGGTTCCAAATGACTGCTCCAGTGGCAAAGCAGGCTCCTATCTCAGCAGAGCTGAAGTTGGAAGTTCAGATGTATGTGCAAAATCTCCACTTGTAAATGTTGACATTAAATTCACAAATGAAGACATTCAAATGGTTAAATAAATCTGCAGGTGAGCTAACTTTGAAGAGCCAAATTAAACCCCATCTCATCTCCTCTCCCTTCAGGTACTGGGAATGAAACCACCCCCCATGTCTCTCATGCTAAGCAAGCACTCTACCACTGAGCTACATCCCCAGCCCACAACCCATCTTGGAGACATTAGTCCCAGAGATAACTGAGGCCAGCAAGTCTCCAAACCCTGGTTAGAATCAAGGCTCCCAAGCCAGCTGCAAGGATTCAGATAATCAGTCATTTGGAATACTTCCTGTGCCTACCCAGAAGTTAGAAAGGGCAACTTCAAGCAGGATCTGAGGCACCCCAACAGTAACACCTCTCTCAGAGGAAGGAGGTGAGGGCACCCCATCTATCTAGAACCGCCTCTTTCAGAGATGGAAGAGGCCCAGGGGAAACCATGGTTGCAGAGGAGGCAGCCACCTGCAAAGACCTCTACAACTCCAGGAAAGAGGCCAAACCTCACTGTGAGCTGAGGCCAGGCAACTAGCAGAGGAGAGGCTGGAAAAGAAAGGGGGTTCCCAGAAAAGGCCCTGAAGAGACTTCCCTAAGAAGGGCTGGCCATGCCAGGCTTCCAAACTGTAAGTGCTGGAAAGTGAACCCAAGGACGTATATTTTTGACATTCAGGGCCTCCTTGCTCCACGAACCAGCCTTTCCTGGATGGAACAACACTGCCCCAAAACGCATGCTCTTCCCCACATACACTCCTTAAAAGGACCCTGAGAGGTGAAAGAATTCCCAGCCTGGAGGTCACTCTGGAAGGCAGGGACACCTCACTCTGCCTAACTCAGGTCACTTCTATGCAGTCTGTTTTGCCCTCGCTTCCCAGGAGCCCAGAGCCTACCTTGACACTGGAATCCCTGCTTCCCGAAGCCCCTGAAAAGCACAAGGAGACGTGTCAGTCTAAGGGGTCAGCCACCAGCTAGTTCCCAGAGTCGCCCCCGACTCCTCCTGGCCCTCCACCCTATGTGTAACCTCCCAGCCTCAGGCAGGTGTCCAAGAATCTTCCGCCTTGAGGTGAGTAGGTGGGAGATCGGCGATAACCCCCCCCCCCACACACACACACACACACAAACACACACACTCACCCCTCTGGTCGCCCCTGCAGAAGACAGCAGGCTGCGACCACCAGGTGGCGAGATACGGGGGTGAATTTCCGTCGAGATGGGGGCGGAAGGCAGGAAAGAGATCTGCCCAAAGAGATGCCCCAAGTACATCTTTTTGAAAGAGCAAAAAGATGCATCTAGAGGGAGATGTGAGGGACTCGGTGAGTCCCCTGGGGGACTGAGAAAGGGTAAAGGACGCCCCATGCCTGGAAGGACAGG
The DNA here is from genome assembly GCA_004024765.1 of Zapus hudsonius. Lineage (NCBI taxonomy): Eukaryota > Metazoa > Chordata > Mammalia > Rodentia > Dipodidae > Zapus > Zapus hudsonius. The sequence continues at coordinate 4,332 of PVHP010051481.1, read as the reverse complement.
GGACCCGCAGTGATGTGAAGGGGAGGACTGAGGAGTGGAACGGAGGGGCACAATCAGCGCTAACACGGGGCGCTGCCCTGGAGACGCAGAGGAGGAAAGGATGTCCCATGCCCATGCCCACGGGGAGATAGAGGACGCCCAGGTTGCTGTCCCGGAAAGGATGGGTGGGGGATCAGGGCACCTCCAGCCCGGAAGAAGGCAGAGAAGCCCAGGGGAGAAGGCGCCTGAGGCGCTGCCCTGCCGAGTAGGGACTGACACCCCGCGCTTGGAGCCAGGTGGCGAAACGGTGCCCGCGGCGCTGCCCATGGGCGCTCGGGAGGCGACTGGGTACGAGAGGGCAGGGGGCGCCCAGGAGGACGGGGCGCCTGGCAGCGCAGCCCCGGACAGAGGGGTTCTCGGTAGCGAGGTTCCCACGGGGTGAGCGTCCCCCGGGTCGAGAGTCCCCAGGGATTCCCGCCCTGGTGAGGGTCCCCCGGGATGAGGGTCCCGCCGGGCAAGAGTCCCCGCCCGAGGCAAGGGTCCCCAGGGCTAGGCTCCCCGGGGAGGGGCAAGGGTCCCCGAGGCGACGGTCCCCGGTGCAAAGGTCCACCGGGCCGAGGGTCCCCGCGCTGCGCCCTCGGGGACAGACAGCAGGTGCCCCGCGCCGCTTGCGCTCTCACCAGATGAAGTCGGTGCAGTGGCTGCAGAAGGTGGGCTGCTTGAAGAAGCGGGCGGTGAATTTGTGGTTCTTCACCTCGTGCACGTTCTTCTGGCGGAGGGCGCCTTTGCGGGCGAAGCGCACGGTGCTCTCCTCGCCCTCGCTCGGCGGCGGCCCCGCAGCCGGGTCAGCCATCTTGCGCGCGGGGAGCGGGAGCCCGCAAGGTGCCGGCCCCGGGGCTGCGGGACGCCGGGCGGCTGCGGGCCCGGGGAGGCGCGGGAGGGACGGAGGCCGGCGGGGAGGGCGGCGAGCGCTTCCCTGCGCCGGCTCCGGGCGGCCGCCGCGCGCAGAGCCGGGCTGTCACTCGCCCAGCTGCTGCCGCGGGTCCAGCTGCGCTTGGCACCGCTGGCCCCAGCTGCGGGGGAGGGAGGCGGAGCTCTGGGCAGGCCCCGCCCCCTCATTTGCATCGAGTCCAGGCCCCGCCCCGCGCCACCAGCTGCTTTACATATTGGCACCCCCCTGCGGCTGGCCGCCTCCCCGCGAAGCGCGCTCGCCGCCGCCGCAGCGCTGCGGCGCCCGGAGCCGGGCAGAGCCCCCCACCCTGTCCTTGGCTCGGGGCGTGAAGGAGATGAGCGCCTCGGGTGACCCCGCGAGGACCGAAAGCGGAAGGGCCTCCGGGGCTCAGGAATGAGGGTGGAAGGGTTGAGAGCAAGGGATTCCACCCTGGCCTCTGCAGACTGGTACCCATCACCCTCCCCCCCCATCCATCCATCCATCCATCCATCCATCCATCCCATTGGTCATTCTGCACGCGTCTCCTAGAGGGATGGGCTTCCCCCTGTCACTCATCCGGAAAGGCGTGTGGCTTCACACACTTAGACACACACCCAGACACGCGTTCTGCAGAGGTAGGGGAGGAGCAATATATATATGGTGTGTCCAATACCACAAAGATGACTCCTTGTCTGCTTGCCCAAACATAGAAAAAAAATTCCCTCCACAGTGACTCCATTTCCCCAACTGTAAAGTAGGACAGATAGAGCGTTTTAATAAATCCGTGTTTCCCAAAATTTTATTCACCTTGGTCTCGTCCTCACAAATTTTGATCATATTTGTGCATCTGGGCATCAAAACTAAAATGTCTACTTGGTTGGCGACACCTGAGTTTGAATCACGAGGAGCATTTATTTAAACTGTTAAAAAAAAATCCTTCCAGGCACGTGAGACTGCGGCTTTCTTTGATCTGTTCTGACAGGAGATTAGCAAATGTTAGATGTTCAAGACACATTAATATCCAGGGGTGCAGCCTGAAGGATGGAAGGTAAGTAAGGGACCAATTGTCCTGATTTGTCCCCGTGCAATTTAAGGTCCTGTCCATGCACTGCATCTAATGGCTCTTCCCCATCATGCCCTACACTCTGGGAATGAAGAAGCATCTCTGAGAGTGAGCACACACTCACCACCAAGCTCAGTGAGTGACTGACTCCTCCTAAAAGCCAAGTCAAGAGCAGTTGAATGAATCAGTGAGGGGGGTAAGTGGCACAGGCACACTCGAGTGACCAAGTGAGTGAAGGCTAGCTGTACCCAAAAAAAAATAGACTCCAAGTGCTTGACGAGGGTCTGGCGTGTGCACTGTCTTCTTCAGCCACAACAATGACCTTATGCAGGTTGTGGATAAGGAGTGCTTAAGATATCCACTCACAGTCCCACCGATGTGGAATGGTGGTCAGGATGTCCCAACCACAGAGCACACTGGTGACAAAGAAGTTTATGTCAGTAGTAGTGGAACTTGAGTCCCAGTCTGACAATGCTTCCTGAAAGCTCCTGAGTGAGCAATCTCTGCAATAATAGAATGTCCTTCCCCTACACAGTAATTCAAAGGTAACCAGAAAAAAATAGCATTCACTTTTAAGGTTGACATGTTTGGGAATCTGGATGAGCCCGTCTATTCTTAGTCTTTCCAGAGGCCCCAGCACCTCCCAGGGAGGCTTGGGAAAACATCCCAGGAGGAGACATTGCTGCTGAAGTAGATTTCCTTTGAACCCTTGAGCTGGAAGCTCACGGCCCACATCCTGCCTTTTGAACCAAGTGCCCTGGATGACTTTGCTCTGTGACAACAAGAGCCGGTGGACTTGAAAAGCCACTCAGTTCCTGGAGGGTCTGCACCATCTCAAAGGGTGGGACGAGGCTCCCGACACATCGAACTGTGGCCTTTGGATACCTTCTTAGCCAGTCCAGTAATTTTGTTTTGTGTATACACACACACACACACACACACACACACACACAAAGTTGTTATAGAACTTTATCTAAATGTCCAAATTCTAAGTTTTCTGGGAGGGGGATGGGGCAGGGAAGACGCCAATAGCCAGAGCCTGCATTGCAGAACTCAACATTCATTTGTTCATTCATTCAACAAAACTTAGGATGCTCTGTTCCAAACACTGCTCAGTAAAGCAGTCCCTGCCCTCTTGGAGCCTATAGTGTAATGGAGGGGGTGATAGCAAATCCATAGTGGGCATGGAGACCCGTCCTGTGGAGAAAATCAGAGCATTATAAAGAACAAAGTGGCAATGCCCAAGGAAAACCTTTGCAGTTAGGGACGTCTGAGACAAGGCCCCACCTAAGTGAAGGCGTAAGTCTGGGGGGGGGGGGGACAGTAGACTATTCTAATCAAAGAAAGGAGTAAATGCAGCAGATGGGACAGTAACAAGCTCATCATTCTGGAAAGGCAGTGAAGACATGCCTGGAATGGACAGAGAAGTGGGAGCAGTTATATGACGAGGTCAGAGAAGTAGCAGGGAACCTTCTGAATGTGGTAAGGAGTGTGGGTTTAGTTTGGGAGTGGATGGAAGCCATCCAAGTGTAACTAGCATAGAAGTGGCCCACTACAGGGCTGGAGACATGGCTTCATGGTTAAGGCGCTCGCCTACAAAACCTGATGACCCAGGTTTGAATCCCCAGTACTCACATAAAGCCAGATGCACAAAGGGGTGCATGCATCTGGAGTTTGTTTGGAGAGGCTGCAGACCCTGCCATGCCTCATTCTCTCTGTCTGTCTCTCTTCTATTGCTCTCTGCTTGTAAATAAATAAAAATATTTTTTAAAAAATAAAAAGAAGCGGCTCACTACAATAAGTTCCTCTTAAAACTTACCCTGAATAGCACATGGGGAATGGGTTATACAAGAGAAAGGGTAGAAGCAGGGAGAACATGAGGCGTTCCTTTGAGATGAGGCAAGGGGTGAGGATAGCATGGTGCAACTGAAGAGTAGTAGTAGCTCCCTGTCAATTGGCATGGGTGCCCCCCCAGGTCCAGAACCCCATGTAAAAGAGAGAGTGCTGGGCACTTGAAAGACTCCAGAGACAAGGAGGAGGCAAGTTGGATTGAAACGGAGCCAAGGTGTCTTCAACCCAGACTTCACACTGACCGAATACACACACCCCATGGCTGCCAAAAAAATGATCACAGAGTGACTACAAGTGGAAATTTATTGCTTGTAGTTCTCGATGGTAAAAATTCTAAATGAATATGTCATCAGGGCCATACTCCGGCTGGAGGAGTTGGAAAAGATCCCTTCTTTGCCTGCCCTAACTTCTGGTCACTGCTTGCATCCCTAGGTTTCCTTGGGGTTGTGACTTAAAGTAATATATCCCCCTACAGGCTGATGTATTTGAATACTTGGTACCCAATAAA
>PVHP010051480.1:0-11497 GCA_004024765.1 Zapus hudsonius | reverse complement strand
AAGCGGAAAGCAAAGCAAATAAAGGAAACACCTGTTGGGTGTGGCAATGCATGTATTTAATCCCAGCACTTGGGAGGAGGTAGGCTAGAGAGGCAGGAGTAGAAGGAGTGTCGTGAGTTCGAGGCCACCGTGAGCCTACATAGTGAATTCAAGCTACAGCCTGGGCTAGAGTGAGACACTACCTTAAAAAATTAATTAACCATATGAAATTAAATTAAAAGGAGACACCTGATGTCAACCTCTGGCCTTCCCATATACATGTACACATGTCTATCCACACACATATGAACACACAAACGTATGCAGAAATTTTTAAGCTTGCTAATCCTTTAGAGATCTAGAGAGGAAGAAAAACATGTAGGAGATGAGATGTCATTTTGCTGTGGCTGATGCTGGGACATTTCTCAGAAGATTCTCCCACTCTTGAAGATGCTCAAAGTCTCCCATAATAAAGAGCTGGTAATAAAACACTGCAGCATCGCTTCCATGGGAGAAAGAAAACCATTCGGAATCCAGTGTTCCTTGTCTGCCATGGAACAGCTCCATCCATAAAAAGACGACTCAGCTTTTAGTTACAACAGTCACGCTTGAAAAACAACACAAACAGCTTAATCAACCCAGAACAGAGAAATGCTGTTTGGGAAACTTAATTGCCATTTTAATGTGTTTTAATTGCATAGAAATGCTATTTAATGTAGTGTTTCGGTTTCCATTTGCCATTTTGGGAAATGATGGCGCTTAGGAAGAGGACGCTGGGTTGTCTCTTGAAGAAGTCCTGCTTCATGTGACAAGAGCGAACATTACCCTCAACAGCAGACCTAGGCCCCAGGTAGGCTTCTCCTTCTCCTTCCCACGTGTCACCACCTCTCCCCCCACCACATATGCAGGTCCAGGCAGCTAGAAGGGAATAAGAACCTTGCCTAAGGCAGATCCCTGGCCCAGCTCACTGCCAGAGTAAATGGGGCAGAGTCAAACTGGGCCATGTCCCAGAAGGCCACACTAGAGAACACCCCCAAACCTCCCAGCCTCATCTGTCATTCACATCCATCTCTGGGGGACTCAGAAGAGTTTGGGAAACATGGGTAACTGGGAAGCAAGCCACCTTCTTAGACATTCTGTCTGATTATGCAGACACGGGCCATCTTTGCACAGGTATCTCTCCAGAAGGAGAAATAGTGGGGTCTCTGCAGCCCTTCTGTGACATGTAGAAGGTGCTGGAAGTCAGGGGCTGGCTGTGGAGTAGGTAGAGAAATTGCCACTAAGAGTTACTGTCACAGGCTTCCGGTTCAAACAAGGGTCAGGGTTTTCAGCAGGGATCCAGGTCGTGGACACAAGCTACAGTCACGTTCTGAGCTACAGACACCTCCCAGCACAGGATTCTCACCACTGGAAGCCTCCATCGAGGATCAGTGCTCACCAGAGGCAATGGAGATTGTGTTTGTATTTTTCAGGATGCAATGAGAGAGTTGTGGCCCATCTAACCCTACCAACCGACTGTAGGCCGATAGCAGAGATTCTGGCAAGAGATGAGCCACCACAGTCATACCGTGGAGAATCCATATGGAGCCCCGCAGAGAATGACAGGATGAACAAGGGACCCACAGCCACAGCCATTCAATCAACACAGGATAAGCCAGGGTGACAGAAACCAACAATTTTCGACACAAAGACCCCTAAGCTCACAACATTAAAGCAGCCTTAATACTCACCCACCACGACTCAGGGAACTGAGTGGAAGAGGGGGCGGAAAGAATTGTGAGAGCCATGGTGGGGGAGACTATCCAGAGGCATGACACCCCTCAGTAACAACACACTTGGGCCAGGAGAACTGGGCTGAGTACTAGGCTATCCATGGTCCCCTGCCACAAGTACTGATCCAGACGACCCACAGAAGAGGATATCCAGCTGATTGGGGATGGGGAGGGGGAGCATTGGGGAATTGGGGATAACAACTCATTGTTTGCCCACTAAATAATGTAACTCATTATGGTCAATAAATATATATATTAAAAAAAAGAGTTACTGTCACAGTCATGATTCATGCTGTAGTTGGGCAAGGAAGCACTGCCTCAGTGACATTAGGGGGACAGGTCACACATTACCATGATGCTGAAGGAGCCGACTGCAGCAGATAGAATTCCTTCCCAACAGGCAATGAGGACATGTGTCCTAAAAGCACAGTGAATGTCACATAGCCATTCCTACCAGAAATGTGACAGAAGCAAGGCTTTGTATGTATGATAAAAGACAGTAGCTCTGGCTTCAGATCGTGGCAGGGGTGCCACTGAAGGCTCTGTGACAGACAGACATCATGGGAGACTGAGGTAATAACCCTGGTGGGTTTCTAGTAGATGGTAGAAAAGCGTCTTGAAAGGAGGATCATTTTCTAAGATGACAATGGGTGACTTGGGTGAGCAAGGGTGTTATTGGCAGAGTCCCTACTGTAGGACTGGAGATTAATGGTGGAATGAGGGCCAGATGAGGATGAGGAAGGTTTCATGTGTGTGTGTGGGGGGGGGAGACACATGTGTATTCAGGTGTGTGCATGTGTGTGGAAGCTAGACATTGACATCAGGTAACTTCTTCAACTGCTCTCCACCTTATTATTATTATTTTTGAGATAGGATCTTGTACTTAACCTAGAATTTACCTATACTAGCTAAACTTGCCAGCCAGCGAGCCCCAGGGATCCCCTGTCTCCCCAGCACTGGGATTACAGGCATTTGCCACTATATTCAACTTTTATGTGGGTGCTAGGGATTCAAAACCAGGCCCTTGCTGGGCATGGTGGTGCACACCTTTAATCCCAGCACTCGGAGGGAGGCAGAGGTAGGAGGATTGTAGTGAATTCAAGGCCAGCCTGAGACTACATAGTGAATTCCAGGTCAGCCTGGGCTACCGCCAGACCCTGCCACAAAAAACCAAAATTAGGTCCTCATGTTTGAGAGGCAAGCACTTTACCCATCAAGCCATCTATCAAGCCCCTGGAGGAAGCTTCTTAGCAGGAATCCAGTGCTAGCTAGGGAAGTCCTAGGTAAAAGGACTGGCTGTTGACAGAAATCAGATCATAGCATCCCCCAACTGGAAACTCTTCCAGGGTAAGCTAGTTAACTTTACCTTGTTGTGACCAAAATATCTGACATTAAGAACTTAGGCAAGAAGAGAAATAAAGAGACAGACACACAGAGAGAAAGAGAGAGAGAGAGAAAAGAGAGAGAGAATATGAATGGACACTGCAAATGAACTCCAGAAGCATGAGCCACTCTGTGCATCTGGTTTTACATGGGCACTGGAAAAATCAAACCCAGGTCATTATACTTTGGAGGCAAGTGGCTTAACTGCTGAGCAATCTTTCCAGCCTAAGAATTTATTTTGGCTCATGGTTTCAGAGGGTCTAATCCACAGTGACTTTGCCCCATATGGTTGGGCAGAGCAACATGGTGAAAGTGTTTGGTGGGGGAACTCTTCACTTCATGGTAGACAGGAAGGAGACAGAAGGGCAGGAAGAAACCAGAGTATGATAGAGACTCCAGGGACCCACACTCTGTGGTACACTTCCTTCAAATAAGTCTCCCCTTCTAAAATTGCCATTGCTTCACAAAATAGCACCTCCATCTGGGGATCAAGTGTTTAGCATATGAATCATTGTGGGGACATTCATATCATAACCATAGGAAATGCTCCCCACTGCTTTAAGAATAGTATACAACTTTTTATTGTGGTTATTTTCAGGTTTATTTTTCTGAGACAGTCCCATGTAGATCAGGCTAACACAGATTATGTAGCTGAGGATGACCTCAAACTTCTGATCCTCCAGCCTCCACCTCCAAGCACTAAGATTAGAGATGTGAACCAACACCCAGTTTATACGGTGCTGGGAATTAAACCCAGGACTTTGTGCATGTTAGGCAAGCACTCTGCCAACTGAGCCATATCTCCAGCCATTTATTTTGTTCAGGCAGTATCTCACTCTGTGGCCCAGGCTAGCCTGAAACTATGTAGTCTAGGCTAACCTTGAACTCTATTTAGCTGAGGCCCATCCTGAACTCCTGATCCTCCTTTCTCTACCTCCCAAGTTCAGTGATTCTAGGTATACACACCACACCTGGAAAAACCCCAACTTCTTTCCCAGGCTCCCAAGAGCCTGCAGGTAGGATCTGGTCACACACTTCACCCCATGTCTAGGCCACTCCCTTCTCACTCCTGGCTGAAATACTGTCATCTTCCTGGACCTTAAAGGAAGTGGTGGGATTTACTGAAGTATGTGTGGGGTGGGGGGAGTACACATATCCTGTGATTCTGATCCCTTTGACCAGGACTGACCTTATTCCATGACTTTGATGTGCAAGGCAGATACTGTATAGCTGGAAATTGTAAGCACAGGGCTCATGCTCACCTCCCAGAACTGTATGCAATCAGAACTGCCCTCCTCCACAGTTCCCCTGAACAGATCACTTGCCCCAGATCCTAGACTCTAGATCTCCATGGAAACCAGCCAGGACACAGGCTCTAAGTTTGCACCAGCAGCTCCAGCCCAACCTTTTTTTAAGCTGTGTAACTCTGGGCAAGTTAAAGGCTAGGGGAGGCCCAGTCTTCTCTCTGCTATGAAACAGGGATAATTAAACCCATTTAGTAAACATCAGTACAAGGATTAAGTAAGATAAGAGATCTAAATGCCAACAGCACAGGTTTGAACACAAGGATTAGCAGAGGTGGGGTACCTAGAATGCACAGGCTCATGCTGGGACATAAAGCCAATGAGGCCACATCCGTATGCACACACCTGCATACAGAGGTTGAGGCAAGCACACACATACACACATGCAAGGCACATGTGCACATGTACACATACAGATAGGTGTGTGCACATCGAGGCACAGAGAGGCTAGGCACCCACACATGCAACCACATGCACACAGACCTGTGCACACACAAACACAGGCACATGGATATTTGCATACATACATGTCATGGATGTACATACACATACCACACACACACACAAACACACACGCACACACACACATATATATCACACAAACCCAGACATAAGCACACACATAAGCACAAACATCCACATGCACACAGACACATGTGGATATACAAACAGAGGCTCAGGCTCTGAAACGTGTGTGTGCAGGTGCATGGTGGGTAATCCGTGGTTACTAAAGGGCTACAGATAACCCAAGATAACTTGGCTCTGGATTCAAAACCTTCCAACTCTCCACCTCACCAACATCTAATCACCACTCTATATACATGGACTATTCAACACACCTGTGGCTATTTTTTTGCTGAGAATTTCAGTTCACAACTGAGAAGCCAGTAGCCCTGCTGCAGGGTAGTCATGGGTGTGACAAAGCCCTTCTTGTATATGACTTTCTGGTGTGGCATGGGACCAGCTCATCTTAATCTTGGGGGGAAGGGAGTGAAGGAGAGAGATTTCAAGAGCCTGTGTAGATTCCTAACCTGCAAAGTGGTGGCCAGCTGGGATAGAAGGCTGAGCACCTGTGGGATTTCAGATCACTGGGCTGGAGCCAACAGAGACTAATCACCTAAACTAACTCTGAGGGCAACTGAGTAGCTTCCATGAGCTACCAGGCTCAGCAGGCTACGTCGGCTGTGTGTTCAGGCACAAGTTCCTAAAGATCCCCCGCTTCCAAAGTTCCAGGACAGCAGGCTGATCCACTGCCTAGGTGGTAACAGGCAGTTTTTTGCCTTTAAGGGCCAATGGAAGGGCTAGGAAATAGCTCGGTCAGTGCAGCTCTTGCCTTGCAAACATGAGGACCCCAGATCCCATGTACAAAAGCTGCATGTGTTGGTGTGGGCCTACAATACCTGTGCTGGGAAGGCAGAGACAGGAGGATCTCTGGGGCTCGCTAGCCAGACAGTTTAGACTAATTGGTGAGCTTCAAGCTAATGAGATCCTATCTCATTAAAAAAAAAAAAAGTGGATAGTGGGTAGAGGTTTTCACCTGGCATCCATGTGTGCACACACACGTGCACACACATGTGCACACACTCATGGAGTCACAGATGCAATCACCGGAGGAGCAGACTTTTTTTTGTATGATCAAATCCTCAGGCTGAATGGCTCTAATAATTTGAAGTTGCCTGTGCTCACACCTGGGATTAGCTGGTTTAACATAATTGCCAAAGAGACACAAGGCACCTTTTGGAAGCGAGGTGATGTATGGCATCACTCATAATATAACAATATAAATCTTTGGGGGGGCAAGGTAGGATAGGTAGTTTGCATAATCTTGAGGGATACTGAGCCCTCAGCACACTCAGCACCCACCCCCACACACTGGCTTACCCTCCATCTCCTGAGGGCAGGAGGCACAAGACACAACCAGAGCGAGGTGGCTTCATTTCTTCAGGGTGGACGAGGGAGGCTTAAAATAGTTAATATTTTGTTTTATCTTTATTGACTTCTCTAATAATGTGGAAAATATCCTCCTTGGGCACGGAACAAAGGAGATTATCCTGTCACACGCGCTTAACAAAGCCTGAATGCTGATCCAACGTGTGGGCAATGCCAACCCCCCTGCTTAAAACAATTAGGCTTATCAGCTCAGAGAAGCTTCTCTTTCTTCCCTCAGCCCCCATCCAAATGCTTCCGTACCATGCAGCTCCTTTCATTCTCTGGGCAATGTTCTAGATCATTCTTCCACCTGACAGGTAATAAACAGGTCATCAGGAGATGCCAATGACTACAGTGTTAAGAGGACTCAGCTCACAGAGGAAGCAATGCTGGCTTGGGGCCTAGCTGTGTCCACAAATGTAAACCATTTCATTTTCTTGGGGTGCTGAGGGTGGACCACATTAAAAACAAATTCATCCTCACATGGCCCAAGGGGACCTGGGAGTGTATGTGGAGGAGAGGGGTGTGAGGGGAGGGGGTCCATGCCAAGTAGTAATGCTAGCAGAACCTACTCGGGACCTATGACAAAGTTTTGTGCAAAATTTGCCAAGATTGGATTCATACATACCCCCAGGCTTTCTTCATTTGGGCTCAATTGAATTTTTTTTAATATTTATTATCCATAATGAGTTACATTATTTAGTGGGCAAACCATGCGTTGTTATCCTGAATTCCCCACTTCCCCCCCTCCCCATCCCTGATCAGTTGTATATCCTCCTTCGTGGGCTCTCTCAATTGAATTTTTATTATATAAAAAGAAAGAAATTGCCGGGGGCTGAGGAGAGGGCTCAGTGGGTAAAGTGTTTGCCATACAAACATGAGGACCTAAGTTTAAATCTACAAGCACTCATGTCAAAGCCAGGTTCGGTCACATGGAACTTTAACCCCAGCGGTGAGTAGGAGAAGGAAGAGGAGGAGGCAGCAGGATCCCTGGGGATCACTGGCTAGCTAATCTAGCAGAATTGGTGAGCTCAGGTTTAGTGAGAGGCCCAGTCTCAGAGAATAAGGTAGAGAGAGAGAGAGTGGTTGAGGGAGCATACATGTTCACACATGTACCCATATATACGAATGCACACACACACAAACACCAAAAAGAAAAAAAGAGGGCTGGAGAGATGGCTCAATGGTTAAGACGCTTGCAATTCCCAATGACCTGAGTTCGATTCCTCAGTACCCACATAGAGCCAGATTCACAAAGTGGTGCATGCATCTGGAGTCCATTTGCAGTGGCTGGAGAGGCCCTGATGTGCCCATTCTCTCTGGCTCTATTCTATCTCTCTGCTTGCAAAGAAAGGAAGAAAGAGAAGAAAGAGAGAAACAAACAAACAAGTGTTGCAGTCAGCTTTCTAGTTGCTGCCCAGAAAGAACCCAAACAAAAGCGGCTTGTGGAGGAATGGATTTATTAGGCTTACGGACTCGAGGGGAGACTCCATCCTGACAGGGAAAAACGATGGCATGAGCAGAGGGCTGGACATCACCTCTGCCACAGCACTGCAAACAGCGGCAGGAAGGTGTGCCAAAAACTGGCAAGGGGGAGCTGGTTTATAACCCCCATAAGCCCACCCCCAACAACACAGCTCTAGCGAGGTTGTAAAACCCAAACTGCCATCAGCTGAGGATCAATCTATCAGAACACATTCAATTGTTTGTGGGGGACACCTGTATCAAACCATGACAGTCCGCCCCTGGCCCCCACAAACTAATAATCATACAAGATATAAACACAATATGTTCAGCTCAACTCTTAAGTCCCCGCAGCTTTCAACTGAACCATAATACCAAAAATAAACCCGTAATGGCACAGAACATTCACAATGCAAAACATGAGGCACAGCAAAAACAGATTGACCAATACAAGATTTAAAACAAACAGGGCACCATCAATCTCTAACTCCAAGCTCAATGATTCTTAACCAATAACACAAGTCTCTTGGAGATTCAATTCCACCCCTCCAGCTCGGCTACTCACAGTCCGGGAAAACGTCATCCAGTGCTGGCAGCTCGCCTTGGCACCCATCCATAGTCCTGGAATTCACTGGGTCTCCATTGCAACCCACAGTTCATCCTCATGGCCCCATCGGGCTCCATGCAGGCAACCTTGCACATCTGCTTCATATGCCGATGGCCATTTTTCAAAAACAAAACTGTGTTGCAAATCCAACGACCCTCTCTTCTTACATTTGCCATACTCCACAGAACCAGGTGGGCTACCAACTTGTTAATCCAGGGGGAATCAAAGCATTCAGGCCCCTTACTTCAAAGAGTCTGCATTCTTCCTGTTGTTCTAATGCAGACCAGCTGGCCCAATCTCAGTGGTTGTAATCTCTCAAACAATTGCAGGTGAACGGGCAGCAGTTTCGACCCAAAGATCTTTCTTTCTGTGCCATCTCCATCTGCTCACACCAGTCCATCTTTACATAACACAACCCTGCAGAGGTTCCCAGGACATAGGCAGGCAGAACACAGTAAGCCTCTCACGCAAACTGCTTCTGGCACAGTCCTGACCAAGTTCTTTCTCCCCCTCGTAAGCCAAACTTCACAGTCCATAGTTCTTACTGCATTCAGGTCTTTTAATTCTGACCAGAATGGTTCATCAAGCTGTACTCACAGCACTGCGAGGCATCTCTTAGGCCGAGATTTCAAGTCCTTCCACATTCCTCCTGTAGATCACTTCCAGAAGACCCAAAGCCACAAGATCAGGGTTCTAGCAGCAACAGATGACCCCACATTCTGGTACCAAAACTGTTGGGGTCAGGTTTCTAGTTGCTGCGCAGAAAGAACCCAAGCAAAGGTGGCTTATGGAGGAATGGGTTTATTTGGCTTACGGACTCGAGGGGAGACTCCATCCTGGCAGGGAAAACGATGGCATGAGCAGAGGGCTGGTCATCACCTCTGCCACAGCACTGCAAACAGCGGCAGGAAGGTGTGCCAAACACTGGCAAGGGGAAGCTGGCTTATAACCCCATAAGCTCGCCCCCAACAACACAGCTTCATCGAGGTTGTAAAACCCAAACTGCCATCAGCTGAGGATCGATCTATCAGAACACATTCAATTGTTTTTGGGGGACACCTGTATCAAACCATGACAGTATTGTTTAAGCCACCCATTTTATTGGGCACCCAGAAAAGAGCAGCTCTATATACTGCTTCCTCTGGCTGTTTATTGGAACTCTTCATTATAATATGTTAGGTCTTAAGTAGTGCCATTTTCAAAGCTTAATATGATCTTAGTGAGTGGTGGATCCTGAAGTTGCAGTAATCTCTGAATTTGTGTCAATCCTTAATAATTATATCTTAGAAGTAGTTTAAATATGAGTTCTGAAGCTATTACCCAATTGTATGCTTTTTTCTGATTAGCTCAGTATGTTTAGTGATTAAAGATGACATTTTTTAGATCACAACTCAATAATTGCCCTTTTATTAATCATGTTAAACTGAGATTAAATAAAAAAGATGATTCTCATTTTAAACCATTTTAAAATATGCCACAGTCTAATGACAGTGTTTTGTTTTTTTTTTTCTAAGATAACCAAGGAACTTCAGACATAGCCACAGTTTGTCAAGGCTTTTCATAACTGGTGTTTTTTTCCCCAATTTTACAAAGGTAAAATTAGAAGAAAATATCAGTAGATCCTCTAATATTGCCTCTTGCAGTATTAAATAGCTGCTGGAGAATTCAAGAAAGAAACAAAATAAAGACAATACTTGTTATATGAAGATATACAACATAGATGTTCATGGTTTAAATTTTTCTATATCACCTTTTCTATAAAATGGTAACCTTACAAAATCTAGAATATCTGTTTACTTATCACTTGTTTGTGTATATGAAGAAGAGAGACGGGCAATAAATAAGGAAATGACAGAGAAAAGCTCAGTCTATGAGACCATGATCTTTAAAGATCACAAGAATGTATTTTGCTCTAAAATATCTTTGCAGGACTGCTCCTGTTCCAAGCATATTCGCAATGCTGTATTCATTCACGAAGGTGCTGGTTTTGTTAAATCACAGCTGTTTTCTTCACTGTCATTCACAGCAAATTCATCTCTTCCTCCTTCTTCCATTCCCATTTTCATCCAGGGACAAGGGAGATGTGAGTTGTCTGGAGGTTACTTGAGAAATGTTGGATATGAACTGTGGGCACTGTGTATGCGGCATTACTTCTGAGATCACGGCCCCTCCACGTTCTCTGATTTGTGAGTAGTTTCACCAGTTTCCTCAGGATTTCAGACACTGTGACTTCTCACACTGAATTAGCTCCAAAATATGGGCAGCACGAGGTCTGACAATCTTTCTGGAAATCAGACCCCAGGAAATAAATTGCAAAGCAATCTTCTTTAGCGCACTCCACATGTATCAGTCAAGCCGGTTTTTTTCCCTCATTTTTCAGCACCTCTAAGAAACTTAAAAAAGAGAGGTGGCCCAGAGAACACTCACTGAGATGGACACCGAGAGAGACACAAAGATAATGGTTTCTGTCACAGAGCAGAACAGCCAGTGATGGCTTTTCTGCAGGAGTTATACAAGTGAGGCCAACGCTCTGTGGGAGCTCCTTCACGTGCTTCTGCCCCTGAGATGCAGAGAAGCACACAAATCCTTGTTACTGGAGCCTCAGCAGCTGCCCAGTCCACAGAGAGAGCTTCCAGTCTCTTCTTCAGTGCATTGATAGATAAGACCAACATGGGAGACGTAACCTTGGCCACACTGAGCTCCATTGTCCAGGTGACCTCCCACGTGTGCATGGTCAGCACCAACGCCAGCCAGTTCTCTTCCTTCCTAAGGTGTCTAGGTTTCTGCTGTCATTTCCATCATTGACTTTATTTTTTCCCTGTTGTTGATTTTATTTTCTTTTTCCTACTGGAATGCTGCCGGTCTTTTCTGGTTAATCATCTATAAATGAGAGCAAGCTCTAATACCTGATAATGCAAGTCCTGTAAATTTAAATCTTTAGCTTACCCTTCTCATGCTGCAATCCTCCCCCACATGCAATTTCTTATTTGTGCCAGACCTGTGACCTCCTGGATTCACCTCTTGTTTCCTTCTTTTCACTTTTTACCTAAGGTTTGGCA
>PVHP010051479.1:0-11438 GCA_004024765.1 Zapus hudsonius | reverse complement strand
CCTTCCTTCCTTCCTTCCTTCCTTCCTTCCTTCCTTCCTTCCTTCCTTCCTTCCTCCCTCCCTCCCTCCCTCCCTTCCTTCCTTCCTTCCAGGCAGAGAGAGATAGAAGAGAGGCAGGCAGAGAGAATGGGCATGCCAGGACCTCCAGCCACTTCAAACTAACTCCAGATACATGCATCATCTTGTGCATCTGGCTTCACGTGGGTACTGGAGAATCAAACCTGGGTCCTTAGGGTTTGCCGGCAAGCAGCTTAACCACTGAGCAATCTCTCCTGCTCAGGTCTCTCGTTATTTGCCACTGCAAGTGTCAGACTATCTAGCCTGTGAGCTTGGGACTTCCTGACTTTGCTTCCCATTGATAAAGGTGTGTTGGGATTTCAGACATGAGTGCCACAGCATCCTGCCTTCTGTGGGCTGTGGGAATCCACACTCCAGTCGTCAGGCTTGCATAGTAAGCACTTTTAATCACTGAACCACCCCCAGTCATTTAGCCATCTTCAGTTAATGTTTTATTTTATCTTTTTGGTCTTTTTGAGGAAGAGTCTCACTCCAGCCCAGGCTGACCTGGAACTTACTCTAGCTCCAGGCTGGCCTCCTCCTACCTCAGCCCCTGAATGCCTGGATTAAAGGCAGGTGCCACCAAGCCATGTTCCATCTTTCCTTTTTCTCTTTCTTCCTATTTATTTTGATTCTTTGAGGTAGGGTCTCACTCTAGCCCAGGCTGACCTGGAATTCACTATGTTGTCTCAGGATAGCCTCGAACTCAAGGTGATCTTCCTACCTCTGCCTCCCAAGTGCTGGGATTAAAGGCGTGCACCACCATGCCCAGCTTCCATCTTTTTAAAAAAATATTTATTTATGAGAGAAAGAGAGAGACAGAGAGAGACAGAGAGCTTTGGGCACACCAGGGCCTCCAGACTTCTCCTAGATTTATTAATGAACTTTATATTTATGTTAGACTAGCAAGGAGAAACTATTGTTTAGTTTTTCTCTTTTCTCTTTTCCTTTTTATTTATTTTTCAAATCAGGGTCTCACTCTGGACCCAGGTTGGCCTTGAACTCATGGTGATCCTCTTACCTCTGCCTCCCTTAGAGCTGGGATTAGCATGGGCCACCATGTGTGGCTTTCCCCCACCCTATAATGCTTAGGAAATGACTACTCTACTCCTTTTGTTGCTGTGACAAAATACCCAAAAAAGGTGACTTAAGGAAAGCAAGAGTTAATTGTGGCCATAGTTTGTAAATATAATGAAGCTTATGGTGGCAGGAACATGGAACTGGGACCCACGGGCAGAGCAGCGGGCACAGTACAAGGAATGCTGGCGCCCAACGGCCTTCCTCCTCGACCCTTTCGATCCCCCCCTGTATCCAGCCGAGAGAATGCTGCTGTCCACGGTCAGTGTGGACCTTCCCTCTTCAGTTAAAGTTCTCTGGAAGCACCATTGCAGGCATACCCTTGTCTTTTTACTGACTCCAAGTCATGGCAACAACCAATGAGCAAAAACTACAAAGTACAATCAGAAAGAAAGAGAGGGAGGGAGGGAGGGAGGAAGGGAGAGAGAGAACGGACATGCCAGGGCCTCTAGGCATTGCAAAGGAACTCCAGTTGCTTGCATCTGGCTTTTCTTGGGTTCTGGGGAATCGAGCCTGGGACCTTGGGCTTTGCAGACAAGCACCTTAACTGCTGAGCCATCTCTCCAGCCCCAAAGGAAACATTTTGAATTGACTAGAAAGGCCTGTCCTTGCTGATCTCTGCCCTGTCCGTGATCCTTCTGTCTGGATACATGTGAGTCTGCCTCTCTTTGTTTCGACTCTGCTGAGATGGAGCGAGGGCTCCCCCTCGGCCTGGGCATTTCTCTGCTAGAACTCCATCTGTGTCATGTTTTGGATAACTTCTCATGTTGATTACATAGATGATTCATCTTTGAGCTCTCAGTATGCCACGTGGTCATTCCCTCTGAACGCTGGGATGGCTACATGTGTAATTTCTCTGAACTGGGGTGACCACGGGTGTAACTCTATTAGCCGTCTCTCACCTGAATTTCCTGGTCTCTGCTTTGGTCCTTTCCCTCTGCTGTTCTTCCCTAAGCCACCACCACTTGTTCTCTTAATTTTCTTCCATGTGGAGGTTCAGGGAGAACGCTGCCTCCCACACGAGTGCGTGTTTCTAAATCTCTCTCCATGGTCTTCTATGTTTCCATCTTCCAGGTGTTAGTGATTCTGCTTCAGCCTTTCCCTAGATTCCAACTTCCCTTAAACGAACCTCATGATGTATGATTTCTCCCCAAGTAAACTCAGTGATTCACAATTTACCTTTCTTGAGTCCAACTTTATCAATAGGATAAGGACCCAAAATTGGGGTTCACAAGTTTGGGAAACTCCTCTTGAGCCCCAAAATCCTGCATCACTCATACACACATGTCATACACATACATACATACATAGATATACACACAGAAAAATAGAAAACAGGTGGCTCAGAAAGCAAGACGAATGCCAATCTTGCACAAACCAATGCAAGTTGAGTCCAACCTCAGGTACAGAACTTACAGGTGTTACCACTTAGAGAAACTTACATTTACACTCTTTTGTTTCTGGACTGAAAGCAAGACGCATTCACACTTACGTTTGGAAAGCTTTGCTGATACTTATGCTTACAGGTAAATACTCCACAGCAAGTGGCTTAATCATGATGTGTATACTGGGAGTGGGGAGCTTTGCTGAGTGGAGGGAGTGGACCGCAGAGAGCCAGCGCAGGGAGTGTGGTGGACAGAGGGGGCAGAGCTACGCACTAAGCTTACTTTAGGGTCCCAAACTCGGGATGTCTTTCAACCACTGAGCCATCTCCCTAAGCCCTTAAATCTACTAAAACTTTTTAGTGTTTTCACAAATATCTTTGCTTAGTAGAGAAAATATTTGATACAAATATCATTATCCTATTACAGATGTTGTTTTTATTTTTTATTTTATTTTTAAATATTTATTCATTTTCAAGCAGAGAGATACAGAGAGAGAGAGAGAGAGAGAGAGAGAGAGAGAGAGAGAGAGAGAGAGAGAGAGAGAGAGAGCGCACCAGGGCCACCACCTTGTGGGCCTGGCTTATGTGGGTCCTGGGGAATTGAACCTGGGGCCTTAGGCATTGGAGGCAAGTGCCTTAACTGCTGAGGCATCTCACCAGCCCTAGATGTCGGTTTGAAATACCTAAAAATTGTTTGCCCTTGATGTAGCTACCTTCGTTATTATTAACTTAATGACTTGATGACTTTAGGTTCATTTAAAAATGTCCCACACCCACATAAAGCTGAACACGTCTGGCGCCATGTGGCTACTAGGGAATCAAACTTGGGTTGTTAGGCTTTGCAGGAAAGTGCCTTAACCACTGAGCAATCTCTCCAGCCCCTGAAACAGATAATTTAATAGATTTATACTAAGGGAATAATTGTCATCACTAGCTCATAAACCATCCTCTAAATAGAAGCTCTAGACAAAATCAGACAAATTAATACCAAGAGCCCATAGCCAGCACTCTCCGGAAATGGAAAAACGTAAAGTAGTTTAAAGTAAGAAATGTCACAGTGAATATAATACATTTCTATATCAGGGCAGGCTATGAAATCTACTGTAGAATACAGTATCACGGGTGATTTTTCAGGTAAACAGGTGACTAGTGGTTATTGAGAGGCCTGGAGATTCTTGCTTGCAAAGCTGCTAGCCCAGGCTCAGTTCCCAAGATGTCCATGTAAGTCAGATACAAAAATATGGTACAAGTGTCTGATGTTCATTTAAAGTGGCAAGAGACCCTGGTGCACCCCTCCCTCTCATGCATAAAGGAGTAAAAATAATTACAAAAAGGAATTGTCATTAGTGCATGGCTTTAATTCCAGTACTTTTAATTGAATCCCACAACTTTAATCCCAGGAGGAAGAGGTAGAAGGATTGCTGTGATCTTGGGGCCAGGCTGGGCTAGAGTGAGGCCCTGGCACAAAAAAAAGGGGGCTGGAGAGATGGCTCAGTGGTTAAGACGCTTGCCTGCAAAGCCTAATGAACAGGGTTGGATTCCCCAGTACCCACAGAAAGCCAGATGCACAGAGTGGCACTTGCATCTGGAGTTCGTTTGCAGCAGCTAGAGATTCTGGCATGTCCATTCTCTCTCTGCTTACAAATAAATAAAAATACACTTAAAGAATTGTCAATATAGAAAAATTATAAAAGTATTATTCCCTTGTATTCTAATGCTGGAAGGTTGCCTGGGAGTTGCTTCTTCTGGAGATAAGAAATGTCGCATCCTCGGGAAAGAAGAGGGAGTCCCTTCCAGAGGTCCTTCTTATATCAGCATCCACTCATGAGGGATCTGCTCTCATCACTTCAACACCTCCCCAAGGACCCACTTCCCACCACTAGTGTGTTGGTAATTAAGTTTCCAACAAAGGAATTTCCAGGAAGACCTGTATCATTAAACAAGCAATGAAACACAAATCAAAACTCCAGTGAGAAGCCGCTCCCCGTCCACCGTCCACTGGAATGGCCATCACACACAGAGAAGCACTGTGAGCATTGGGCAAGATACAGAAAAGTTCAAACCATCTTAGATTGCTGGTGGGAATATCAAATGGCGAAGCAGATACTTTGGAAAGTTCAAAAATATGGCAATTTCTTTTTTAAAAATATTTTATTTATTCATTTTTCAAGCAAAGATACAGAGATTGAGAGAGAGAGAGAGAGAGAGAGAGAGAGAGAGAGAGAGAGCGCACCAGAGCCACCACTTTGTGGGTCTGGCATATGTGGGTCCTGGGGAATTGAACCCAGGGCCTTAGGCGCTGGAGGCAAGTGCCTTAACCACTGAGCCATCTCTCCAGCCCACAATTTCTTAAAAGCAGCCCTACTGTATGACTGTACCCTTTGGTATCTACAGAAGAGAAAGTGGACCCATGTCCACAATCACCTTTGCCTGAATGCTCATGACAGTATTCTTAATAGTTGGAAACAGTCCCAATGCCCATGAACTAGATAAAGAATCAGCTATGTCATGGTTTGATACAGGTGTCCCCCACAAACAAGTGAATGTGTTTTGAATAATCGATTCTCAGCTGATGACAGTTTGGGTTTTACAACCTCAATGAAGCTGTGTTGTCAGGGGCAGGCTTATGGGGTTATAAGCCAGCTTCCTCTTGCCAGTATTTGGCACACCTTCCTGCTGCTGTTTGCAGTGCTGTGGCAGAGGTGATGTCCAGCCCTCTGCTCATGCCATCGTTTTCCCTGCCAGGATGGAGTCTCCCCTCGAGTCCGTAAGCCAAATAAACCCATTCCTCAACAAGCCGCTTTTATTTGGGTTCTTCCTGTGCAGCAACTAGAAAGAAGACTGCAACAAGCTATGTCCTAAAAGTTTGTTTGGTGGCGGCAATGTCAAAACAGCACAGCATTCAGGCTCTGGCATGAATACGGCTCACTGCTCTTGGCCAGATTTACGGTGAGAGAAGGAGGAAAGGGAACAGACGCATGTGAAAAGTATTCAGTTTGGCAAAGTGATTAAACTCAGTTTCAGATAGTGGGAATGCAGACAAAGTGCCTATAAAATAGTGTTAAAGAAGTCATTGCAATTAAGATAAAACTTGGCTCTCTACACTGGAGCATCCCATTCCTTAAGAGTTCCAGGGTGTCATAATGCAAATTCATTTAAAAGAGGAATGCCTGAAAGAGAGAGAGAGAGAGAGAGAGAGAGAGAGAGAGAGAGAGAGAGAGAGAGAGAGCTAGCCATAGCAGTGGCTACAGGGCCACCTACCTAAGGGATCCACCTCTAAGGCGAAAACAAGGCAGGTGCTCAGGCAGCCCACTGCTGTGTTGAGAGAGGAGCAGGCTACATCTCCAGCTGGCAGGGAAACTTGGTGTACAGTTCATGTAGTGCTGGGTCACAGAAGCTTGCACCAAGGTTCCAGAAAGCCACCGAAGCCAGGCAGTGAGTCACAGGACAAGGGTCACTGCACAGAGCTCCCAGAGTGGGCATGTGCTGCAAAGGTGAAGCCTGATCTGCAGTAGAGACTACAGGAGGCTGGGATATGGAGCCTTCATTGAGGAAAAATCCCAAATAGTCTCCCACTGAAAGAGAGGCCATGGATGCTGGGGCTGGGGGAGGGGCTACTTGAACCCCTTGGAGCTCGGGTAAGACTTCATGTCTTAGTCACAGGCGCCGGACAAGGAGATGCAGGGTTTGGTATTCATATTGCTCAGTTGAAGTCTTACTTTGTTCCAAACGTTCCTTACTCTGGTCCTGCCTCTCTTTTGAAGGGGGATGTTTACTCTGCCATTGTATATTACAAGTAGGTAACTTGGTCTTATTTTTCAGGGGCTCACTGTTAAAAACATTGCCTGATGGCTCGGTAGAGACTGGGCTTTTATCCAGTGGTGGTGCTGCTGAGACTATGGGGAACAGCTTTGAAATTGGACTAAATGCATTTTGCAGTCGAAAATGGCCACTGCCTATGGGAGCTAGGGGCACAATGTTATGGCTTAGACGCTTGGTTCCTAATTGATGGAGCTGTTTTGGGAAGCTGTGAAACTCTTCGCAAGTGGAACCTAGCTGGAGGAAGTAAGTTGCTGAGATATAGGTCTTGAGGGCTATGGCCTGGCTCAAACATTTCTCCCCCCCCCAAAAAAAAAGTACTAACATTCAATCAAACCTATCAAGGTGGTTTACCAGGTACTCTGAAGAAGACCTCCTGGGTCTTAACCCTAACAGTCTGTTAGCCGTGAGGTCTTGGACATACCTATTTAATCTAGCCATGACTCATTTTCCTAGCTGGACCATGAGTGTGCCCCGAGGCCCTGCCCTTCACCTTACAGGCAGGGGTTCATATGCCTTATCATATCTGAATGTGGTAATAAGGCCATGGACAGCGCTCAGAGGGAAGTTTAATAAATGTTAACTATGTTTGTAGAGTGCTTTAACAGTTTTAAAGTACGCTTACATACATTTCTCATTTGATGCTACAAGTACTCATGGGTTTTCATTCCTTCTGCCTCAGTAATGTTTTGAGCTGAGAATTTTTGCCACTTAAAACTCTGCCCATCTCTCTTGCCCTCTTCACCTCTCCTCCACTCCAACATACCAAGAATTTGTTACCATTTATTTCTTGCTTCCATCTATTTTCTGCTAAGAGGGCAGGAAATCACACTTACAAAGTGTGAAGCATTCAAATTCCTCTCTTCCAATGTTTGAGTGAACAGATTTACCCGGATTTGAACATTACACCATGTATACACATACCAAAACACTACATGGTACCCCATAAGCATGTACAATTATTGTGTATCAGTTAAAAACATTATAAAACGTCAGGCTCGAGAGATGGGAGAGGTGGCTCAGCGGGTGAGAGAGAGGTGTGTGAGCAGGTGTGTGAGCAGGAGGACATGGGTGGCCCAGCACCCATGTAAAAAGTTGGGCATGGCGGCACGTGCCTGTAGTCCCAGTACTGATGTGGGGGTGTGTAGAGACGTGAGGATCTTTGGGGTTCCCTAGTCAGCCAGTAACTGAGAAACAGGGAGCTCCCTATGAGTGAGAGACTCTTTCTCATGGAAATGATGCAGACACCACAGGAGGACTCCATATCCACCTCTGGCCTTTCGGCACCTGCACAGGCCACATGCACACATACCAAACTTCAAAAACATACCGTGGGACCCAGACAAGTAAACTTCCTTGCTAAAAGCCAAATCTTGAGACCCAGGAGCCTGTAGTATCCCCAAACCACTTCTGTCCCCAGTTGTGTGCGTGAGGAAATCCAGAAAATACAGGAATCCTCTCATATATGCAAGATATCCTTCTTATTGATCAAACCCAAACTCTAAAATGTGACTTTGAGAATCACATGAGTGCAAGCCAAGAGCGCCATCCTAGAGCCCCCCCGTCATGAAGGGGACGTCCAGACACTTGCATACGCATGGGTATCTGTTCAGACAACTGTACACTTAAATGGCAGAAGTCATAACTCGCCATGTGCTTCCTTTTTCTTCTCATTAACAGCAGCTTTTATTCTTTTATGATTTTTATTTATGAAAAATTTTAGGGGTGTGATTGAACCCAAAACTTTACATATGCTAAGCATGGATTCTATTACTAAGCTCCAGCCCACTGAAATTTTCAGTACTTTAATGATATGGGATAACTTATTTAGCCAATACCCTGTGGCTAAATATCTAACAAATCCACACTTGTTCATTAACTTTTTTTCTGGAGTTAATAAAATGCTAGGAATCTAAAACAAGCAATATTATTTCTTCCCAAACTCAGCCTTTTGGGACTTTAGAATCATGGCACAATATTGTAACCTGAGGATTTAAAAGAGATTTGGAGGAAAATTTATTTTAATTTTCTTTTCAAAGCTATTTTATTTCTTTATTCATTTGAGGAAAATTTATTTTTTTAAAAAAATATATATGTGAGGAGAGAAAGAGAGAGCGGGTGAGAGAGCGAGAGAATGGCCATGCCAGAACCTCCTGCTACTATAAATGACCTGCAGACATATGTGCCACTTTGCACATTTGGCTGCCTCTGGGGACTGGGGAGTAAAACCTCAGCTAGCAGGTTGGAAAGCAAGTGCTTTGAATCCCTGACCCATCTTTTTTTTTTTTCTTCCAGTTCTGGGACAGAGCCTTGTGAGTACTCGCCTAGTAAGCAGCCACCCTGCCTAGCGACTTTTCCACTCCCAGGTTCCCTGTCACAGGCGCTGTGTGAAGAATGGACGACTTGGGGAATGAAGTCAAGGTTAAGTGTGATATCCATGAACGGAGAGCGGAGATAGCTTAGCCGCGTCTAGGCTCACCATTTTATCTTTTCTCAAACAGAAGTTTTATCAAACTTCTCAAACAAAACCTAGACCCATGAGAAGTCTCTCTAATAGGCTACTGTTTGCTTCCTATTCCCATAAAGAATAATGTCAGGGCTTTCCCTCTCCGTCTTACTCTCGAAAACCAGGTCCTGGGGATAATATGACCGAAGGGTAAATGCAACTGTGTGGAAACTATGACCCTGCTTGCTAACTTGAGCTGCGTGAAAAATGTTAGCTCAATGCTTCTGTATTTGCTCAGGTCTGTGTACTTACTGGGTAAGCATGGGTGGAAGTGTTTCATTTCAGTGTGGTGATCTGATACTCTCGGGGTGCAGCTGAGGAGCGAGTGTTCACATATATAATTGCATTCGAGTTTCCTGGACTCACGTGTCTAGGAGAAAAAGCTCTAAGAATCTCTGCGGAGACCTGGGAGACAGTTCAGTGGGGGAAAAGCACTTTTGCAAGCTTAACGACCAAGGATTGGATCCCCAGGACCACATAAAAGCTGTAGCTAAGTAGGAAGCAACTGGAGTCCCAACCTTCTTCCAAGGAGCTGGGAGGAGGAGACAGGTGAATCCGGGAACCTCTCGCAAGTCATCAAAACAGAGAGACCCGGCCTCACAGGAGGTGGGAGGTGAGGCTGGCCCTCAGTGTTGTTCTGACTTCCACACTTGTGTCCTGGCAAGCATGAGTCTATATTCACTGATACCACATACAGAAGAGGAGACACAACACAGACAGATTAAAAACGTATAATGGAAGGCTGAAGAGATGGTTTAGCAGTTAAGGTGTTTGCCTGCAATGCAGAAGGACACCAGTTCGATTCCCCAGTGCCCATATAAAGCCAGATGCGCAAGAGAGCGCAGGCATCTGGAATTTATTTGCAGTGGCTGGAGGCCCTGGCCCTCCTATGCTGTTTCTCTGTCTGCCTCTCTCTCTCTCTCTCTCTCTCTCTCTCTCTCTCTCAAATAAATAAAATGTTTTAAAAAATGTACAGTGGACATCCAATTTATGTATTCCTCTAATGTTGTCTCCAACTTTGAGGTTTGTTTGTAAAATTTAGACTCATTGTTTTTTCCAGGTAGGGTCTCGCTCTAGCCCAGGCTGACCTGAATTCACTCTGTAGTCTCAGGCTGGCCTCGAACTCATGGTGATCCTCCTACCTCTGCCTTCTGTGCTGAGATTAAAGGTGGGTGCCACCAAGCCTGGCTAGAGTCCTTAAATTTTTTTTTTTAATTTTAGCCTTTGAGCAGTAA
This sequence comes from Zapus hudsonius, assembly GCA_004024765.1. NCBI lineage: Eukaryota > Metazoa > Chordata > Mammalia > Rodentia > Dipodidae > Zapus > Zapus hudsonius. The sequence continues at coordinate 1,360 of PVHP010051479.1, read as the reverse complement.
GCTAACTTACTTAGGTGGCTTAAACCATAACTTCCTATGATTTATGAGAAAAATCTTGGTTTACACTTTGTTAAACTGATTTAAAATTGATTAAATTCTGATTCTAGGATTGGTAGTAGTTAAAGAAAACAAAAAATATGGGTTATGTATTTTTCTTTATGTTTATTTTCCTCCATCAATTAACCCTTTCTCCTTCCTTCCTTTTCTCCTCTCCTCTTCCCCTTCCCTTCTTTCCTTCCCCTCCCCTCACCCTCCCCTCTCCTCCCCTTCCCTCCCCTCCCCTCCCTTTCGTCCCCAGCAGACAACAAAATAATAAAGTCTTCAATTCATAAAAACTTGTGTCCTTCTATGCTGTCTCAGAAAAATGCATAGAAACAAGTTTATAAACTTAAATTTTCTATAAAATCAAGTATATTGGAGCTATGGGAATCAAATCGTTTAAAAATATAGCTACCTTATTCTACCACTGAAGTACACAAGGTCTGATTCTAGTCTGATGTTAGATTTCACAGTGCTTAACAATGCAGTCCATAAAATTTAGCTATTAGGTTCTATTTGTATTTCTCAATTTATACTTTTAAATACTATTGAGAGAGAGAGAGAGAGAGAGAGAGAGAGAGAGAGAGAGAGAGAGAATGTATGAACAAGCCAGGGCCTCTTGCTACTACTGCAAACTAACTCCAGATGCATGCACCACTCTATGCATCTGGGTTTAGTGGGTACTGGGGAATTAAACCTCAGCTGTTAGGCTTTTTAAGCAAGTGCCTTAACCACTAAGCCATCATTTGAGCCCTTTTGGGGGGTGGGAGGTAGTCAAGCATGAATTTTGGGGTTCAGGGGGTGTCCCTCAGATTAATAAATCCTAAATTTCGGGTTCTTTCCTAATCTTTTTAAATAAATTTTTATTGTCCATAATGAGTTACATTGTTTAGTGGGCCAACAATGAGTTGTTATCCCCAATTCCTCATTCCCCTTCCCCATCCCCAGTCAGCTGGATATCCTCCTCAGTCTTTCCTAATCTTTAATGAAGAATGATAAAGACGAAACCAAGAAGGACAATTTATAAATTATTGAGTTTATTTGAGGAGAAATCATAATTTGTGGAGTTTAATTAAAAGGGATTGGGAAAGGAGGAGTGGAACGTTTTCAGGTGGAAAACATACTTCAAAAAAGTGGAAGTTAACGAGAAATTGAAGCTTAGAGAGCAGAGTTAGAATGGAGCCGGGAAGCCATGAGCTGGAGAAACAGAGTCTCACAAAGTCAAGGTCAGAAGGGCTGCAAACAGGTGGAAAGCCGGAGCCACTGGGCTTTGGAAGGTGAGGTTCCCAAGGGGCCGCCCGTGTGGGAGACCCCGAGTGAC
>PVHP010051478.1:0-11435 GCA_004024765.1 Zapus hudsonius | reverse complement strand
CATTTCCCAATAAAGCCAGGTTAGGACTCAAATATCTTCACGGGGTCATGATTCAAGCACACTATAATAGCATATTGATAAGCTTTACAGTGGACTTATTCTTAGATCATTTCTGGAAGTTCCTTTCCACTGATTGCTGTGTTTCTGCCACATCTCGTTGGTGTGATCCAACACATTCATATTTAACTGTATTTGTGCACTTTGAGGTTCCATGATTAAATTCAAAATCTTTTTTCTTAAGGTTACCCTCTCCTTCAAATTAAACTGTCACCTGGATTTTGTGGAGGAGAATCTCAAGAGGATGACTGGGAAGAGGAGGATCCCCAAGAACTCTCTAGAGGCTGCACATGTGTTGACAAGAAGGACGAAGCACTTCACAACTTAATTCAACTCTATTTTGCTTGTGTTTTAACAATTTACCAGAGCACATCATCAGGGGACATTAAATCAAAAGCACAACTCTCCATGCCATCTTTAAATTTGATGACCTTGGACCCAGACAGGCAGTGCCAGAATGAAGGAAGCTGCCCAAAGGCCCAAATTGATGTGGATGGTCTTGTATCTCGTTCTCCAGCTCATCAGTTGAAATGGTTGGACAAGGGCCAAGTATCTGCAAAGCCAGTTAAGAAGGGTTTGGGAAAAATCAATAAAATCGCTGAGCTCCAGAATAAAAGGTTCATAACGAAAGTAAATTATTAGTATTATTATCCTCTCTGAAGTACCCCTCTATAATGGCAAAAGAAAGTTAGATTTTTTTTAAGAGCTTGCCAATACCTGTAGAGAAAACAACTCCTGACCCTGTAACTCTGAATAAAACACTCACTGAAATAGTTCTCAGTTAGAGGCACACACTGAACGGTAAAATTCTATGGTGTAAACTTTTTCTTTAAAAAGATGCCTTTCTCATAAAGGTGGCTCTGGAAAACTTTGTCTCCAAAGGATTTTTCTCCAGGATCAAGTGATCATCTTCCCAGTGGGATTAACTGATAGGAGACCGGCAAGAGGTTAGCACTTTCCTCATAGGAGTTCATGGGGGAATTCTCCCAGGGGAAGATTTCCCCAGAGACAGTTTGTTCTGGTGGCTTTACAAATTGGGTCTCCAGGCTCCAAAAAGTTTACTTCATAGAAATCATAGTGAGGATGAATAAGTGTGACCAGAATGCACAAAATTCCTCAGGGAATTTTGACTAGAGGCTAGAGAGCAGACATAGACTAATTTTCATGGAAAAGGCTTTTATTCTTCCTTTTCTTTTTTTTAGACCTAGACAAAAGGATTATCGTCAATCAAACCTGAAGCCCTGACATATCAGATATATCTGGTCTTGTATAGCAAGCCTAAAAAGAATTTTTTTCAGAGCAGACTGAATGCTAAAAGATGATGATGAAGTGGTTTAGAAGGGAGGTTTTTGAGGGAGCAGCTTTGCTAAATTGTGAGGGTAGGTGAAGATAGTACTAGTTGAAATCAAACCAATGTAGAAATGGTTTTGTTGCTTGCCATTTTTTCCAAGTTTTAATATTTTTTGTAGAGCTGTTGTAAAGATTAACTGACAAACTTTGTCTCCTTGCTCTTTTAATTTTGCACAAGAAGCAGGACATTTTACACTCAGTTAAGGGGAAGGTCTCAGCCCCCTCTGCCTGTCTGCCTGCTGGCATACCCTCCATGTAGCCAAGGACAGAAGATCACTCCCTTGGCTGGGGAGGAAGAGGCAGTGATTCATGGCCATGGCAGCCAGGATTCCAACTGCAATTAAAGAATAATGGGATACAGGCAGGAATCAATTTGACAATCTTTTCTGATAGCATCCCTATCTGAGGAGGGATGACGTTCCAAGCTTTTCAGATAAAATTAGGAACCACACTATAACCAAAGGGGTCTTCTCCCCCTGGTCCTACCTGTCCATCACTTGGGCTGGAGCTTGTTTCAGATTCTCTCCTGACTTGTGTGTTAGATAGGTTTCCATTTCTATGGCACATACATGAGAAAAATCAATTTAAGAAGAGAAAAGAATTATTGTAGCTTATGGCCTGAGAGACTTTGGTCCATGATCAGTTGATCCTATTGCTTTGGGTCTATGGCAAGATAGCATGTCATGGCAGGAAGCACTTAGCAGAGAAAGCCATTCCCCTCATGGCCTGGAGATGAAAGACAGGAACTAAGGATTTGAACACATGGATGACAATTTACATTCAGACTACAGCAAGTGAGAGAGAAAAGATGGTATAGCTTTTAAGTGGGTTGCTTGGAGACAACATACCACTGTTGTACATTCTTTTGTTTTCTTTTCTTTTTTTGTTTCCATCTGGGGAGAACTGCTTGGACATAGACATCATTGCATATGGATGAGCTGCAATTGTAGCTGTCAGGCTTCTCAGGGATGCCAGGTAGCAGGGTGGTTACAGCTACCTGCCATCTAGGAAATATGATGGCCTGGGTCTAAGCCAGCCTCCACCACTCACTGGTTACATAAAATACTCAACCTTATCACTATGTCCTGAAATGATGTGGTTTACGTGGTTGGTGAAAACAGCTGTGGCATTTTCCAGGACCATATTAATTACTGTCCTCCCCTCTGTGATCTGACAAGAAGCAAACTGAGGAGGAGGGGTTTGTTTTGGTTCATGGTTTGAAGAGATACAGTTCATCATGATAGGGAAGGCTTGGTGGCAGGTGGATCCATGGTAGCAGGAGCATGCTGCCTGCGATAACAGAGGACAGACAGGAAGTGGAGACAGGATAGGAAATAGGGCAAGGAGATTAAACTTCAAGGCCTGTTGAAGTTTAATCCCTATAGGTAGGTCCACCTCCTAAAGGTGCCACAACCTCTCCAAACAGCATCCCCAGCTAGAAACCAAATGTTCAAACACATGAGCCTGTGAGGGACATTTCATTTTCAAATCCTAACAAGAACACAGTGGAATAAATTTTGACTATGTGAAATGGCAGCCTTGTATTAACTAAATATAATCAGATGTAAACAACATTCTTCCTAGTACTGAGAAATGGCTTCATGTATCTACTCTGCCCGCATCACTGATTCTTTCGAGCGACTAGGTGATAAGTAACTGAGACAGAAAACATTTGAGAAAGAACCCGGGACAGGGAGTTAGATGACTTTCTTTAATTCTTAGCTTTGCTGTTAAATCTCTGTTCTCTCACCTCTACTGGCCTCACCTTCTTTGGAGGCTGTAAGAATTATGTGAGAGTTCATTTTAGCTTCTAATATGTTGTGATTTTGTCATCTCATAAAGTGAATTTCAAAGAAAACTGAGATCCAATGGGAAGTTTAGGAAAAGGGAGATTTTAGTGGTATTTTCCTCTAAAAAGTAATCTACTATGAAAAACATACAAGTAATCAGCCTTACAATGAGATAAAGGAAGAGGTTTGCCATTATAATTGAACACTGATTTGTCATAAATCAGAATGAACAGGGGTTGGAGGGTATGGGGATGGGGGTGGGGAAGCTATGAATGTCAGAGCTAAGAAATCTGTAGTCTCTTCACTTACCTGTCCACACTCATTACAGTCATGATGGCACTGCAGGCAAACTGGTTGTAGGTATCCAGGGATGTGATGATGGTACAAAGGGCCCCTCCAAACACCCACTCTCCTCCCCAGGCCCACTGGTGAATAAGAAAGAGCATTCCAATGATATGAACTAAGTCAGCCAGAGCCAAGTTGCAGATATAAATGTCAGGGACTGTTTTTTTCCTGGATCTGAAAGACATGGAAAGAAACTGAATATTAACATTCAAAGACACATCTTCTTCAATATACATCATATATTTTAAATTTTTCATTGCTTTAATTTTTAAAATTAGAGGGAAAAGAACATAGACACAAAAGGAATGCCTGATCTTATGCATATTTAAACATTTTGAGCTATTGGTTGAATAACTAACTGACATGGTTTAAAAGTCTCTCCCCAAATTCTTTGATATACCTTTCAAGAGGTACAGTCAAATTGTCTCTGAATGTTAAACTTAATAAATTGCTTCTAGCAATTAGACTATGCTAGAAGTGACCATGTGTAAGGTTTGGAAGTGTGACACAAAGGCACAGTGGGGCTTTCTCTTTTCTCCTGGAACAGTGTCTCTGGTGCAAGCAACTGCCACACTGTGAGAACACTCTGGCCTATAGAGATGATATTACCCAGAGGAACTGTGGTGCTTTGATTTAAGTGTCCCCCAGTAAACTTATGTGGTCTGCATGCTTGATTCCCAGCTGATGGTAATTTGGGAATTGGAGCCACGTTGGAAGAAGTGTTTTGTTGGGGACAAGCTAATGTGCGTTATAGCCAACTTCCCATTGCCAGTGTTTGGCACACTCTCCTGTTGTCCACATGATACTGGCCAGGAGGTGATGTCCAGCCTCTGCTCATGCCAGAGTTTCCCCTGCCATCATGCAGCTTCCACTCAAGTCGGTAAACCAAAATAAACCTTTTCTCCCATAAGGTGCTTTCAGTCAGGTGCTTTCTGCCAGCAATGCAAAACTAACTACTGCAGAAACCAAACCAGCTAGGCGATGATGCCAGGTTCATGGGTGAGCTGTCCTGAACAGATCTTTCCTCTCATCCCTCCATGCCTTTAGATGAATGGAAGCCTGGAAGAAAACTTGATTGCAGCTTTAAGAGAGATGCCAAGCTAGAAGCATCCAGCCTAGCTGCCTTTGGATTCCTGATCCAACTATGTGAAACTATGTGAGACATGTGAGATGTTTATTATTCCAAGCCAGTAGGCTTGGGGATAATTTTCCAAGCAGTAAGAAATCACACAAACTTAAAGCCCATTCAGACACACAGCTTAACTTGTACTCCCTCCTACCATTCAACACAATAAACAGTAAAGCAAATGGTTTCTATTGTGCAAAGCAAATTTTCCCACAAGAGCTGAAACCAAAATTTCACCCACTAATTAGAAATATTCTAGTAAAGCCTAACCCAAGAATAATGACCAATGAGTATCTTGAAATCCAGACAGAAACCTGAAATTCATGATGGTGCTAAGAATGATCTCATGTCTCCTGTGGATGTGAATACAACAATGTCTAGATGGAGCATTCACCTATTGGTGAAGAGGTATTTTAAGCAGAAATTTAAAGTTAAAGATGAAAGCTCTTACCAGGTATGGTGGTGCACATCTTTAATCCCAGCACTTGGGAAGTTAAGGTAGGAGGATATCTGTGAGTTTGAGGCCAGCCTTGGGTGACAGAGCGAGTTCCAGTCAGCCTGGGCTAGAACAGCACCCTGTTTCCAAAGAAGAAAGAAAAATAAAGAAAGAAAGAAAGAAAGGAAGGAAGGAAGGAAGGAAGGAAGGAAGGAAGGAAAGAAGGAAGAAAGGAAGAAAAGAAGGAAGAAAGAAAGAACAAAGAAAAAAAGGAAAAAACCCAGCTCTATGACTCATTCATAATAAATAGGTATCTTTGTCACTGAGATTATATTCATTAATTCAACAAGCATTTCATTGAACACAACTATATACACCAAGCATAATATTGTGTTCTGGGACTGCAAAACTAGGTAATCTAGAAATTCTACCATTAAGGAGCTGTAGTCTAGACATGTAACAATAAATGTTGAATTATAATATAATGGTACCAAGCTAGAGAGAAGCCCAGGAGCAGAAGGAAAGGGTCTTTAACCCCGTTCTACAAAGCACACCACAAGATAGGTTTCTTGGTAGAGGTGGCATTAAGAGTTGAGAATTGATTGCCTCATTTGCTAGTTCACTTCACATCCAGGACTAAGGCTCCATGTCAGAAGCTAGGGCATGTCTGCATTATTCCTCAGCTACAAATTCACAGGCTACAAAGCCTGTGAATTTTATTTTTAATCAGAGGCCATATTTTGCCTCAGTCTTGGCAATATTTACTATATGGAGATGTTATTGCTATAGAACCCTTAGCACCCACACACGCTAGTCATTGTTGATGACACTAAGAACATTCATTGGTTCGTTGCTCCAAGAGGCTGGTGGTTCTCATCAGAATGACCAAGAAGGTAATGAAATTGGAGAAAATGTTAGTCAAAGGAGCAGTTAAGTGACTGCCCCAGGCCTCTCATCCCTTGTCTTCTCTAGGTCACTGTGGGAGGGAGATGAAGTGGAGTCAGGAAAGAGAACAGATACTAAAGGTCAGATAGAAAGAGTTCCGCACAAAACAAACAAAAACAAAAACTAAAAAACTCTCATAAATCCTAACATGTAAAAATCATTTGCATTTGTGTGGAGTACATACAATGTAAGTGCTTTAAGTTCTAATTGCAGCAATGGAACCCATGACCATTTTCTCCTTTAGACAAGTACCCACTATTTACTGAGCGTGCTTTATGGTGTTTCAACTGTTGAGGACAATCCAAATTAGTAACTGGCAACCAAAGATTAAAGTTTTTCTAGAAAATATTCTGTATGGCACAAAGAGAATTCTATAACAATATAAACATATATTATATAAATATATATATATATATCTACATATATATAAAACAATGTAAATAACACATCGTGTTCATTATGTTTTTTGAAGTAGAAGCAAATAAAGCTTTTTAGAAATTATAAAATCTCTAACCATATGATTGATATTCTCTTTTTAATATTTTCTTCATATTTCTCCTTGTTGGACTTCCTTAGATTTCTATCTGTTTTGACCCAAAAATTATATGTAACATAGACTTGTGATGGTATTGTTCAGTATGTTACACACATGTTTAACACAGACATATCTAATGCTCACTAATTTCAAGAATGATAAAATGAATTGTAGTATCCACAGTCATACACAAGATATGATTGATACAGCTGTTAAAATTCCTAGTGTGCAACAATATTTAGCCAAATGGGTATCTAATAATAATATGGCTTTAAAAAGGATATTTGCTATGGATGAAACATGACTGCAGATTTATTTAAATATTTTTTAAAAGTATGGAGGAATATGTCATGCAATGACTGTGGTTATTTGGCATATAACTGATTTTTTCCAATTTTCTGTATTTTCCAATCAGTTTTTCAAAATTTGTATTTAAACATGTTTACTTTATGCAGTCATAAATTACAATATATGTCAAACTAATGAATTATAACATCACACATGCAGGGTCCTTGATCAAGCTTATTCTCAGACCATTATCCATCATTCCTGAGAGCTTTCTTCCCAAGTAACTGCTAATGACATTTTCGTGGCCAATCGGAGACTGGTAGGAAACTGGAGGATAAGAGGAAAGGAATTTCTCCTCGCTTCTTGGTATCTTGGAGAGTTGTGTCCTTCAATGGCTTGGGCTTAGATACCACAGTGGCTATACCTACATCCCACCAGGCAGCATAGACTCCTGTATTCTGCAAAACCACCTGCGCTTCTTCCTTCAGCCCCAAGAGAAAGAGGGAAGGATGGAAGGATTGGGCCAGTGCAAAGGAAACAGGGACAAGCTTAAAACAAGCCCAAGCCTGGCTATTAGAGTTCTACTCCATGCTATGGCCTGCTAGAGGCTTCCTGAGGCTAGTCGAGTATTTCCATTTCCATTACTGGAACTTATTATTTGAGCAATAAAAAATGATTATATATAATATCTCACTACATGTATTCAGACCTTACCTTATCCCCTAAAATATGAACATTTTAGAGGCAGATGTTGCTCTAGTTTTCTTTGATATTTTTACAACCCCCGGGAGAATGCTGGGCATGCAACAACTTTTAGTAATACCTACTGACTCAAGTAGCAAGACTTCAAGCACTTTAAGAAGTAACTCTAGGGCAGGGGATTTAATATCATGGCAGAGCACTTGCATGGCCTGTGAAAGTCCCTGGGTTCAATCTCTAGTAATATATATATTAATATATATTATATATATCATATTATATATCTAGTAATATATCATATATATATATTACTAGTATATAGTAATACATATTACTATATAATATATATTATTATATATAGTAAATATATATTTATAATTAGCATCATCATATATAATTGATATATATTAAATGCTTGCTAATAAAACATAAAATGCTTGATGTTCACAAATGGCAGGACACAGTAGGAAATGCCTGCATCCATTAAGAGGAAAATCCTAATGTGTCATGTAAATATAATTATTTATGATGGATAGTATAAAATACCATGATCCACTATCTCTACAGAGTGACAACAATAATCTGAAAGAGGCTGGGCAATGAGAAGCCCCTTGGGAGCGTGAGCATCTTTTACACAGCCAGCCTGAGGGCTGTTCTTGCTTGTCATTGGTCTTCTAAAGTTTTTTGGGTGGAGGAAAAAGCCTGATATTTGGAGTCATAAGAATTGGGTCTAATTTTCATGACCACTACTTATTAGCTATGTGGTATCAGTTGGATGCATTATTTACATTATTGTTATTTATTATTATTATGAGTTTGTGATATCAACTGGATGCATTTTCAGAAAAAGTGGATGGCACAATAATGGTACTGATGTTTTAAATGAGTTTATAATCATGAGTTTCAGTGTCATATGTTCCCAGGCATTTTTGTTTTGCTGTTGCATTAATACAATGCTGAAAATACATATTGGGTTGTATACATTTTACAATGTATAAATATAGGGAGACAATTAAAAAATGGAAACAAAGTATCATCAGAGACCAGAAAGAGTAATTTCTCACCTTCTATTTATAAAAATTAATAAAACCTAACCACAAAAACAATCAGGATAGCAAAGATACTAATTAGCAATGAGACACACACACACACACACACACACACACACATATATTAATCCTAAATGTACTCTGTGAAGTTTAGAGAAAACACATCTTCAGTTATCATCCAGACTAAACTTTGCTCCACATGATGATGATGAGGAAATTATCTGAATTAACAAGAATATATAGAACAAAGGCAGAGGATACCAGAAGGTGGATGTCCGTCAGCTTGTTCCCTTGGAGGATGGTCACTCTGGAGCAAACAGCTCATTATCTCTTTTCCCTGTATCTTCAGGTGTTAGTTAACATTCAACTTTGCCCAAACGATTGAAAAGGGGTCTTTTTTGCCAGCACAAGTGGATTAGCTTCTTGAGATAACTTTTACTGCTGAAGAACAAAATGGCTAAAGTTTCAGCGCATCTTGAGGAATGGACACTTCCAGAAGTTCTGAGTTAACTGGTCTAGGGATAAACCTCCTATGGGGAATTTTAAAAGTTTCCCAAGTGAGTGCAGTAGTGGCACACAGTCTCTGTGGGTAACCAACTGTTCCATGATTGGACATGAGGCCCACTCAGTGGCAGAGAACTCATATTTGGGGCTGGAAAAACCAAGTCAGAATTCCATAAGGAAACTCAGACTTCAGAAAGAAGCCCCCACTGCTCTTTGGAGAAGAGTGGGCTTGAACACCAAAAAAAAATCTCTCAAATAACTTTGCATAACCCCCTTTAATCCAAGATGCTCTAATTCTTGGTTGGATCATCTGCTTTATTTTACTGATGGCAGAGAAAACAGAGAAGAACCATGAGCCATTGATAAGACAAGAAGATAACCCTCTGCCATTAGACATGGCATCTCTACCACATCTTCCTGGGCCCAGGAGAAATTGCAGAGGAAGCAGTGACATCACTACTGTTCTTACTGATAGCCTGACAACTAGCTTCCACACCCTATCAAAGCAGAAATCCAGAGGCTATAGAGAACTCAACATTAAATCAGATCCCTAATAGGTCTGTCTTGGCTTAGGGAACACTGTGGCAAGAGGGTGTGGAAAGACTGTAAGAGCCACAGAGTGGATAGGAATATCCTGAGGCACAGTCCCCACTACCCCACAGGGACTGGACTGAGGTCTTTGTGACCCCACAGTGGTTACCATAACCCTACTGAGGAGGACCTCCAGGGTAATGGGATCAGGGGTGAGCAGATAAAAGAGTACCTGTTATTATATATATATATATATATATATATATATATATATATATATATGTATATATAAAATAAAAAGTGACAAAAATGGGAAAAATGGGGGGAAAGTCCCCAAAATGATTCTAATATGTAGCTAAGATTAAGAATACCTGCATTGCTGGACATGGTGGTGCATGCCTTTATTCCCAGCACTGGCAAGATAGATTGCTGTGAGATTAAGGCCAGTTTGGGATTACAGAGTGAGTTCCAGGTCAGCCTGGGCTAGAGTGAGATCATATCTCAAAAAAAGGCAGGAAAAAAAAGAAAGAAAAGTAAAGCAAGAATCCCTGCATTAAAAATTCACAGACCAAGTTAGGTTGATGTCTCAGTGAGTAAAGCACTTGTCACACAAATACGAATACCTGAGTCTGTATCCTCAGAACCTATGTAAAAGCCAGGCATGGCTGTGGGTGCCTATAATCTCCGCAGTGGGAGGTGGAGACAGGAGGATCCCTGGCTAGGTAGTCTAACTGAATCAATGAGCTCCAGGTTTATTGAGAGATCCTGTCTTAAAACTAAGGTGGACAGTGATTGAGGAAGACATATGAACATATGTACACATTATACTATACACCCCCTGCAAATGCTGACCCAGAGCTAAGCATTGCTCTAAGTCTTGGCACTCTGAGATCTGTCCCTCATATGTTACTGAATGTGAAATGAAAGTATTTTTAGAATATTTTATTATCTTACACAAATATTTTCCAAACCTGATTTGATTGAGCAACATTTAGAGGGGGAAGGATTCATCTCATTTATTTAGAGTTTAGTGTGTCCCTCAAATTATGGAAGAAGCAAAATGAAAAGCACTTACCTTATTATAGTGAGTACAATGAGGATGTTGCCAAGCAACCCTGTTACATAAAGAATCCCAATCATGGAGGGGAGGATGACAGCATCTACAATGCTGGGGGATTGATTAGCCAACTCTTCACAACAGGATTTGTTCAAAAGTTCGGTAGAGGTGTTCCAATAGGATGAGTGAAATGAATTTATTGCTCTTCAATTTCCAGCATTCAAAGCTGTGAAGTAATTGGAACTAGCTTATTTAATGAGTTTCCTCAATATAGATTTCCTTTGTTTAATTAAAAAAAACATTTATTGAAGCCATGTTTGTACCAAGATTTCATGCAATTTAGGGTATGTATGGTTTAGTCCCTGAACATAATGATGTCATAGATAACAAGACAAGAAAGGTTAACAGAAAGTCACAGAAGAGTATAAGAAATACCATATGACACATTGTTTTAGCTCATCCTTTGAGCAGAGCTAATATGTACTCAGCACACATTGGGACTAATCGTTTACTGCAGGGAGCCAGGACGATCGCCATTAGGTGGCGCCCACTACCTCGCAGCTAAGTGGTAAACAACTCCTTATTAGGCAATGCTTGGATGGAAGACTACTTTACTAGCTAAAAGGTCAATGGAAGACTACTTTACTAGCTAAAAGGTCAATGGAAGACTACTTTGTTAGCAAGGAGGTCACAAGCTTTTGCACATGCTTGATCTCCTGATCC
>PVHP010051477.1:0-11389 GCA_004024765.1 Zapus hudsonius | reverse complement strand
CTACAGTGGGATCCTCCTGCCTCTGCCTTCTGATGCTGGGATTAAAGGCAGCACCCCTCCATCACCCACACCCATCACATTTCTTCTGAATGTCACGTGGAACTAGTCCAACCTGGGCAGAAACAGGGACCTGTGTGAGCGCATCGGCCAAGGGGTGGACACAAGGGTCCAGCCTCGGCTCGTCCAGCTCATGCACAGCTCCGAACCAAGGATCTTGACGCCTTCTCTCCGCACTGTGGGCAACCTTGTCACGGGACGATCACCAGACCCACATGGCCATGAATGACGCAGGCATGTTGAGGGAGCGTCCCCACCTTAAGCACCCAAAGCCCCCCATCGAGAAGGAAGCTAGTGGGTCCTGAGCACCGTGGCTACTGGGCCTGTCACAGCCAGCAGCCGATTGTGTGGGACCTGCTGCCTCCTTAGATGGCTGAGCTAAGAAGTGCAGAATTAGACCAGGCATGGTGACACACGCCTTTCATCCCAGAGCTTGAGAGGCAGAGGCAGGAGGATCACCATGAGTTCAAGGCCACCCTGAGACTACCGAGTGAAGTCCAGGTCACCCTGGACTAGAGCGAGACCCTACCTCGAAAAACCAAAAAAAAAAAAAAAAAAATTTAAAAAAAAGTGCAGAATTCAAAGTCCAAAAAGAGGCTGTGTGGACAGTGGTGAATTTCACAATGGGGGTCCCTGTAGTGCAACTGTCGCAGCTCGTCCAGTCTGGAGTGTTGGGGCCCCTGATGAACCTGTTCACCATCCCAGACACGAAGACGGTTTTCATCCTGGAAATCCTCTCGTACATTCTGCAGGAGGCAGATCAACTGTGTGAGAAAGAAAGCCTGTGTCTGCTGATGGAAGAACTCGGGGGGCCTTGACAGAATCGAGGCTCTACAGCTCCAGGCCGACAATCAGATCGCCCAGGTGGCCCTGAGAATCATCGAGAAACATTTCAGCCAGGACGAAGATGATGACACGGTTCCCTGTCCCAGAAGGCCAAGAGTGTGAATGAAACGTTCTTAACAGAAAAACAGCTACGCAACTTTGAAACCTATAACCCAGCACTGGAAGGTTCTCTGAGAAGCAGCACACGAATGGTTCAGTGTATCACAAAAGTAAAGCGTTTAAAACTTAATAAAATGTTCAACCCTTAAAAAAAAAAAGCAGCTGGGCGTGATGGCACCTGCCTTTAATCCCAGCACTTGGGAGGCAGAGGTAGGAGGATCACCATGAGTTCAAGGCCACCCTGAGACTACAGAGTGAATTCAGGTCAGCCTGGGCTAGAGTGAGACCCTATCTCGAAAAACCAAAAAAAAAAAAAAAAAAAAAGAAAGAAAAGAAAAGAAAAAAGGCATGCACCCCCACACAAGGCTGTTCCTCGTGTTTTGAGTTTATGGTCTAGCCTGCAACAACTTTCCAAACATATCGTGAGGAGTGGGTTTCAAGGCTTCTGGGATTCTTGAGTTCTGAGCTCTGTGTAGGGGTTGGTTGTCACCAGGACAGTAGATGACAAAAGGGCCCCAGATGGGCCAGGATTCCAGGACTCAGGCTCCTGACCCTCCCTACCTCCCTCTCTTCAGGCACTCACTGATTGTCCATCTTCCCAGAATGCTTTGCAGCCAAGCTGGGCCAACACCACTGAAAACAACTCCTTATCAGCCCTGAAGGCTGTTGGGCCCAGCACTGGTCCCCAGTGGTGTTAAAATAGGCCTGACCTAAATAGGAGCAGGATGCCAGCACTGGAATACAGCTGTGTTGGTGTGGGCAGAACAACAATGCACTTTGGGATTGAAATTGGCCAGGGATGTAGCTCAGTTGGTAAACTGACCGACCAGCATTTGAGAGCATGAGCTCCGTCCCCAGAACTGCAAAAATAAAGTTTTGAAAAAAAAGAAGGCAGGGGGGCTGGAGAGATAGCTTAGTGGTGAAGGGGTTTGCCTGCAAATGACCATACCCATATAATAATGCTACTGTGGAATGTTCAGCACTGGGACATCTCTATCACACTTCCTGAGGCTCAGGGTCTATTGTAGAAGAGGTGGTGGAAAGATTGTAAGCGCCAAAGGAAGGGGAGGATTGCTTACAGTGCAAACTTCCAGATACAAAACAGCCTTGATATTCATGACCTCGCAGTGCCTGACAATACCCACACATAACGGGAGGAAAATATTCCATGACACTGAAACAAAACAGAGACTAATGAGAGGGGGAGGAGATATGAGGGAGGGTGGGGAGGGAATCATAATGGTTTATGGTCTATAATTATGGAAGCTATCAATAAAAAGTGTTTTTTTTTTTTTAAGTAAGAATCCAGGTGTGGTGGTGCAGGTTTATAATCCCAATTCTTGAAAGCTGAGACAGGAGGATTAGGTTTACCTTCTGTTCAGGGCCAGCCTGGGCTACATAATGAAAACCTGCAGAGAGAGAGAGAGAGAGAGAGAGAGAGAGAGAGAGAGAGAGAGAGAGAGAGAGAGAGAGAGAGAGATTTGTCACAGTTAACCACACACCACTGGGATGAATCTCCAAACCAGGCACAGTTTATGGGAGGAAAGCATTTATTGACGCTTCAGATCCAGGGAAAGTTCCATAATGGTGAAAGAGGCTGGCCCCCCTTCACAGATCCAAGCAGAGAGAGAAACCCATCGCCACACAATAGCAATCAGTCAAGAGGGTGAAGGAGAGCATTCCTTCCCACTGTAGAGCCTTAGGGTGTGGTCTTGCAACCCTATCCCAGACTTAACTGGCTTCCCGAGTCTCTGGAATTTCCTTCCTGCACTGCCCACACCAGAGAGGATGTTTACTTCCAGCTCCTTTGAGTTTCCTTACATCCTGCCCCCTACTGAGAGTCTGCCTTCCTGTAAACAACCTCAGAGACCCACCCAAGATGACTAAAAAGATCAAGTTGACAACAAAACCTAACCATCCCCAGATTCCATGAGGTGTCCCAGGGCTCCAGAGAGTCTGGGCCTCTCTCCTTCAATGTATGACTACCTTCTCTGCTCATTTATTTATTTTCCAAGTAGGAAAGTGGATTTGAACCACTCCTTAGAAATGTTTACCCCTGGGGGAATATCAGGCTCATGAATAATTCATGTCGGCTCTGAGGGTTCTGCTGGGCTGCGAACTCCACCCTGTGCCAGGAAGACTCTCTGTCACCACAGATGAGCCAGATCAGGTCTCTACCCTGACCCATGCTGCCCTTTAAATTCAGAGGAGTTTCAGCCTCATGTCCTCAGTGAGGACATCTTTCCCGGACACAGTGGCACCTCCTCTTTCTCCAGCCCTTAGTGGGTTGAGGCAGGAGAATTGCCTTGAGTTCAAGGCCAGATTGGGCTGCAGTGAGAACCCTGTCTCAAAATTAACAAACAAGCTGAGAACCGGGGAGATGGCTCAGTGGATAAAGTGCTTGCACTTTATAGTCTGAGTACCCGAGTTCTTGTCCCCAGACCACAGACAAAAAAGCTGGAGGCCCGGGCATGCTCCTGTAGCAGGAGCAGGCAGACAGGAAATGGGAAGAGGAGACAGAATTTTCCAGAAGCTCCTGGCAAGTGCAGCAAATTACAGCAGAGTTATAGATCCACAGAGAGAAACCCTGCCTCAGATGAGCTGGAGAGGCCGAGCCAACCCCAAAGTTCTCTGACCTTCACAAACACGCTGTGTCATGTATACACCTTGTGCATCTGGCTTTAAGTGAAAACTTGGGAATCAAAACCTAGGCCTTTAGGCTTTGCAAGCAAGTACCTTTAACCACTGAGCAATCACTCCAGCTCTAAATATGAGAGAGAGAGAGAGAGAGAGAGAGAGAGAGAGAGAGAGAGAGAGAGAGAGAGAGTGAGAGAGAGAGGAGAAATAGCCAGACACAGTGAATATGGGTGCACCAGGGCCTCCTGCCACTGCAAATGAACTCCAGGTGCAAGTCTGGACCCGAGGTCTAAGTAAGATTCGTCCCTGTCCTTGGATTACCTGGGGGTCTCTCTTTTCTTTGTTTTTGTTGTCTTGAGAGAACAGGGCCTTACTATGTGTCCTAGGCTGCCCTTGAACTTCTCATGTTCCTGCCTCAGCCTCCTGAGTACTGGGATGACAGGCACGTACCACCACAGCCATCTTAAAGGCATTATTTTTATGCTGGTCCTACCTTGGGCCTCCAGCCTTACTCCCCTGAACAAAAATGAGAGGCTCTATATGTTGAAGATGTCCTCTGTCCCCTATATCTGTGTCTGGGACAATAGCCTCTCCTGCCTTTAGCTCTGTCAATGTACCTCAAAATACATCTGAAGGTGGGCATGGTGGCACCCACCTATAATCCTAGCACTCAGGAGATCGAGGTAGGAGGATCTGTATGAAGCCAGCCTGGGCTATAATGAATTCCAGGTCAGCCTGGGCTATAGTGAGACTCAGTCTTAAACAAATAAATATAAAACTGGGGCTGGGAAGATGCCTCAGCAGTTAAAGGCACGTGCTTGCAAAGCCTGTAGGTCTGGGTTCCATTCCAGAGTCACCCACATAAACCAGAAGCAGAATATGTGGTGCAAGTATCTGGTGCTTGCTTGCGGTGGCCCTAGACACCTCCTCCCACAAGCACACAAGTAAATAAATAATTGTTTGTTTGTTTTTTCAAGGTAGGATCTCACTCTAGCCCAGGTTGACCTGGCTTTTTGTATTCCCAGGCTGGCCTCAGATTCATGGTGATCCTCCTACTTCTGCCTCCTGAGTGCTGGGATTAAAGGCATGCACCACCACGCCCGGCCAAATAAATTAAAAAAAAAAAAAAAGTATCTGCCAAGTTCAAGACCAACCTGGGCTTCATGACAGCCTGTCTCAAAACAAACAAACAAACAAACAAATAAGTTTCTGAGTACATTGGCCAACCTCACTTGGAGTTCTTTCTGTGTATGGTGACAGGTGCCCTGCCTCTTACCTACTTCTTTTGTTTATTTGTTTGTTTTTAAGGTAAGCTTTCACTCTAGCTCAGGCTGACCCGAAACTCACTGTAGCCCAGGCTGGCCTTGAACTCACAGTGATCCTCCTACCTGAGCCTCCGGAGTGCTGGGATTAAAAGTGAGCGCCACCACGCCTGACCTCCATCCCGTTTCCCAGTGCCCACTGCTGAGCCTGCAGCAAGGACCTTCGTGAGACCCTTGGAGGCCAGTTAGGTGTTAACACCAATGCCATCACAATAGAGCTGCAGCTTCTCGTGAGTGTGAGGGGGACCTGGCTGGGAGGAGGAAAGGGGACACCCCTCTCTCCCCTGGTGGCACTCCCATCCCCCAGACACCCCTCAAACTCTAGGAGGTAGTGGCCTCATGCTTGTCTGTATCATAATATTTACCAACAGTGCCTGGCGGCTTGGCAATTATAATCATGTTTTCATTATTGCTGATAACTCTGATCACAGCATAAATTATAAGCAGCAGCAGGCCCGGTGGGCGGAGCAGTGCACCTCGAGGCAGCTTGGGGAAGTTCCTGCCACCCGTCCTCTTCCTGGCCATGGTCACACGTCCCCCACCCGAGATCGGATCCAGGGAGGCTGGTGGCCCTAGGTGGCTTTTCCAGCCAGGGTCCCAGGGCCTTCCTGACCACCTCCCTCGGAGCCTTACTCTGCCTCCCACAAACTATTAAGGTGCAATTACTTGGGAGCCAAATTGATCTCTCTGTAACGCCACGGCTGCAACCATGGAGACGGCCCGAGTCAATTACATGCCTCTCTCTGTTCTTCAAAGATTCCAGTGGAGGAGAGGTGGAGGGGTGGGGGCAGGGATCAGGGAGAGCAAAGGCTTTGGAGACTCCCAGAGAGGGAGAATCACAGAGTCCCAGAGACACCCCGGGAGAGTCAGAGACTCTGAGACAGGGAGAGACCCCCTAACAGAGAGAGATGAGCCATACAAGACAGCCCAGAGAGACACAGAGGGGTGACCAGGTGTGGGGATGAACACCTGTAATCCCAGCACTGAGGAGGCTGAGGCAAGAGGATCCATAGTTTGAAGCCAACCTGGGCTACGTAGTAAATTCAAGGCCAGCCTGAGCTACTAAAAGAGACCTAATCTCATATAAAATGGGAAGGGACCAAGTCTGGTGTCTGACCCCTTTAATGCCGCACTTAGGAGGCAGAGGCAGGATGATCACAGTGAGTTGAGGCCAGCCTGGGCTACAGAGTGAGTTCCAGGTCAGTCTGGGCTAGAGTGAGATCCTGTCTTGAAAAAACAAAAACAAAAAAAGGCACCTGTGACCCCAGCCCTGGGGAAGCTGAGGTGGGGTCACTGTGAGTTTGAGGCCAGTCAGAGAAAGAATGAGGCCTTGCTCCGAAGCAAAAACAAAACAAAAAGCCTAACAAAAAGAATATTTCCATATCAAACATTTCATTTTCCATTTGGTCTCCATGATGGAATAAGAGCTATCTGTATTCCTTGGAAGAAAATAGTTGATTTCAGAAAACATTCATTTGGTTTTTTTTTGGGGGTGTGTGTGTGCTGGGGATTGGAGCCAGGGTTTCAAGAATACCAAATGTCCACCTCTGAGATAGATGTACACCCAGACCTCAAGTCTGTGTTTTCTTTGTTGGGCCAGGGACAGAACCTAGGGTCCCAAGCACGCAGCTGCTGCTGAGGCCCACCCCCAGCTTGGGACTGGGGGGTTGCCTGCCACTGAGCCAAATCTGCATTCCTTCAAGGGTCTCCCTTTTTCTTTTATTTTTAATATAACTATTTTCTTTTTTTTAAGATTTTATTTATTCATTTTCAAGCAGAGAAATACAGAGAGAGAGAGAGAGAGAGAGAGAGAGAGAGAGAGAGAGAGAGAACACCAGGGCCACCACCTTGTGGGTCTGACATATGTGGGTACTGGGGAATTGAACCCCGGGCCTTAGGCACCAGAGGCAAGTGCCTTAACCGCTGAGCCATCTCTCCAGCCCTCTTCTCTTTTTCTTTTTCTGAGGTAGGTCTCACTCCTGTCCAGGCTGACCTGGAATTCACTCTGTAGTCTCAGGCTGGCCTCAAACTCACGGTGATCCTCCTACCTCTGCCTCCTGGGTGCTGGGATTAGAGACGTGTACCACCACACCTGGCTATGCCTAGTTTTTTACAAAATATATAATCTTTTATGTTTATTTTTCTCTTTTAAAATGTTAATTTATTTGTGAGCAGAGAGAGAGAGAGAGAGAGAGAGAGAGAAAGAGAGAGAGAGAGAATATGGTTGCACCAGGGCTTCTTGCTACTGCAAATGAACTCCAGACACATTGGACACTTTTTACATCAGACGTTTCATGGGAACTGGGGAATGAAACCCAGGTCTGCAGGCTTTGCAAGCAAGCACCTCTAACCACTGCACCTCCCCAGCCCTTGCCTAGCTTTTATGTGCGTTCTGGGGGCCGAACTCAGGTCCTCACGTGTGTACAGCAAGCACTTTGCCAATGAAGCCACCTCTCCAGCAATCCCAGAAGAAAGGTGTGTTTTCCGAAGGGCCAGGAGGATTGGGCTCGGAGAGGCTGATTGACCTGGGCCAGAGCGCACAGCATAAGGGGCCCATGAGTGAGTGTGACTGAGTGGGTCTGGACATGGCAGGCTGGGGTTTCTGTTGTCCAAGTGCCTCCTGGTCTCTGCCTGGGCTGGGTTGGGTTGTGGCAGGTTGTTTGGGCCCTTTCAGAAGGCAGTAGAAACCCAGAGGCTGGAGCGAGGTAGCCATCAGCCACGACTGTCTGCAGAGGGCAGTGCTGAGCGAGTCAGCGCCTAGAGGCCAGGGGTCCTGAGAGCAGGGACAGAGACAGCCTCTGTCACCCTCAACAGCTGAGTTCCTTTAATCTTTTAGGGACCTCGATTCAGGTTAAACCAGATCTTTGGCTTTGGTGCAGAAAAGAACTTCAGGACAAGCCAGCAAGAAGCAGATTTGGGTTTATTCAACAGAAAGGTACTCTGGGAAGTAAAAAAACACTTTCAGGAACACGGGTGTAGGTTTCTCAGAGAGTCACACTTCATTGACTTAAAAATATATTATATATACATTTATATATATATATATATATATATATATATATATATATATATATATACACCATTTTGATGGATCTCAATTTACATCTCAAAGGATTGCTAAGAAACTTTTTTTTTTCTCTCTCTCTCTCTCTTGGTTTTTCGAGGTAGGGTCTCCCTCTAGCCCAGGCTGACCTGGAATTCACTATGTAGTCTCAGGGTGGCCTTGAACTCACACCAATCCTACTACCTCTGCCTCCCAAGTGCTGGGATTAAAGGCATGCGCCACCATGTCCGGCTTGTGATTTTTGTTTTTTATTTTATTTTTTACTGGAAATGGGGTTTCTCATGAGATTTTTTTAGAAAATTGGGGTTGGTAACTGGGAAGAAAGGCCTTATTGTAGTCTGTCTTCTTGTTGCTGTAACAAAGAACCCAACCAAAGGCGGCTTGGGGAGGAATGGCTTTATTTTGGCTTCAGATTCGAGGGGAAGCTCCATGATGGCAGGGAAAACGATGGCATGAGCAGAGGGTGGACATCACCTCCGCCACAGCGCTGCAAACAGGAAGGAGTTCCAAACACTATCAAGGGGAAGCCGGCTAGAACCCCATAACCCCCCCAACAACACAGCTCCAACAAGGTTCCAATTCCAAAACTGCCACCAGCTGGGGATCGAGCATTCAGAACACATTCATTTGTGGGGGGCACCTGGCTCAAACCATCACTGCTGGAATTCCTCATGGTCAGCTGGCGAGAGGCTTCATCTGGATCCCAGGGTGAGGGACTCCTCTCCCTTCCCACACCCCCATAATTTATTTTATTTATTTATCTTAGTTTTTCGAGGTAGGGTCTTGCTCTAGCCCAGGCTGACCTGGAATTCACTCTGTAGTCTCAGGGTGGCCTTGAACTCATGGTGAT
Source organism: Zapus hudsonius (assembly GCA_004024765.1). Lineage (NCBI taxonomy): Eukaryota > Metazoa > Chordata > Mammalia > Rodentia > Dipodidae > Zapus > Zapus hudsonius. The sequence goes on along the minus strand of PVHP010051477.1, from coordinate 2,514 downwards.
CCTCCTACCTCTGCCTCCCGAGTGCTGGGATTAAAGGCGTGCACCACCACATGCGGCTCCCATAATTTAAAAATATGTTTTTATTTATTTGCAAGGAGAGGGAGAGAGAGAGAAAGCCTCTTGCAAAGGAACTCCAGATGCGTGTGCCACTTTGTGTCTGGAGACTTGAACACAGACCGATAGGCTTCACAAGCAAGACCCTTTAACTGCTGTGGCATCTCTCCAACCCTCCATGTAAAAAATATTCTATTTACTTGTGAAGAGAGAAAAAGAGAAAGAGGGCGAGAACAGGCGTGCCAGGGCCCCTGTTGCTGTAAACACTCTCCAGATGCTTGGGCAACCTTTTGAATCTGGCTTTAAGTGGGTACTGGGGATTTGAACCTGGGCAGAACTGAGCCAGGGTGTTATTATTTTGGGGGTATTCAAATGCAAGACTCAAACCTGAGTTCTTGTCTGTTTTACTTAAAGAACTAAATAGGGCTGGAGAGATAGCTCAGAGGTTAAGGCACTTGTCTCCAGTGCCTAAGGCCCTGGGTTCAATTCCCCAGTACCCATATAAGCCAGACCCACAAGGAGGTGGCCCTGTGCTTGCTCTCTCTCTCTCTCTCTCTCTCTCGCTCTCTCTCTCTTCTATCTATCTATCTATCTGATGGAAAAGAAATAAAATATTTTTAAAAAAAAAGAACTAAATAAAACAAGACCGGGAAGGACAATTATTATTATTATTTTTTAAAATATTTTTTTCCTTCTCTTTTTTATGTTTTTTTAAATTTTATTTATTCATTTTCAAGGAGAGAGAGAGAGAGAGAGAGAGAGAGAGAGCGTGAGCGAGCACCAGGGCCACCACTTTATGGGTCTGGCTTATGTGGGTCCTGGGGAATTGAACTGGGGGCCTTAGGCACTGGAAGCAAGTGCCTTAACCCCTGAGCCATCTCTCCAGCCCGGAAAGGGCAATTATTAAATCCTTATATTTAGTCAGAAGTCAGGAGAGGGCTGGAGGGATGGATCAGAGGTTCAGACACTTGCCTCCAGTGCCTAAGGCCCTGGGTTCAATTCCCCAGGACCCACATAAGCCAGACCCATAAAGTGGTGGCCCTGGCTCGCTCGTGCGTGCTCTCTGTCTGTCTGTCTGTCTGTCTGTCTGTCTGTTTCTATCTCTCTGCTTGAAAATGAATAAATAAAATATTAAAAAAAAAAGAAGTCAGGAGAGGGGAGGGAGGGTCCATGGACCTAGGAAGGGGGACAGGTACATCCACATGGTCTAAGGTCCATGTCAAAATTCATGGGCCTAGGGGAAGGGTCCATGGAAAGTCCACGGGCCTAGGGAAACAAAAATATCCTTTCCCACCCTGGAGAGAGCCTACCAAACCTTACAAGTGGCAAAAACCTCAGGGGCTGAAAGATGAACCACCCACACCTTGAGAGCCAGGCTTTTTGTTTTGGGTCTGGGGGTGAATCCAAGAGAAGTCAGCACACCTGGGTGCAGCGTGTGGCAGGGGCTGGGCTTGAACTCATGCACCTGAGTAATTCTAGCTCTGAGGCAGTTGCACAGATAGCAGGGCTTCACTGGGGAGACAGGAATTAAGGATAGTACTCCATGGACCTTCCTGTCTAACTTCCCAGGGCTACCATCTTGCTTTCAGAACCTCAGCTGGTAGGCTTTGCAAGCAAGCGCTTTCAACCACTGAGCCATGATCTCCCCAATCCCAGACACCCTTTTTAAAATTTTATTTTGAGACAGGATCTTGCTAAATTGCTCAAAGAATGATCTTCCTGCCTCAGCTTCATGAGTGCTGAGATTACAGACATATATGTTACCATGCCCTGCCTCAGTCTACCTTTGGCTCAGTCTGTCTGAGCCAGGACCTCCCAGCAAGGCCTAGTCAGGGACTCAAGATTACCTGGACAGAGGCTTTGGGGTGGTTGGGAAGGTGTGCCCCTGATTCAGCGTATCTCGAGTATGGGGGTAGGGCGTGTAAAACAGAAGCCAGAGTCAGAGAGCCAGATGTAGTGCACATCTGTAATCTCAACACTGAGGCGATGGTGACAGGAAGGCCATTCTCAGCTACAGATTGAGTTTGAGGCCAGTCTGACTTACATGAGGCTCTGTCTTTAAAAGCAAAAACAAGCCAGGAGTGGCATATGCCTTTAATCCCAGCACTCAGGAGGCACAGGTAGGAGGACTGCTGTGAGTTCAAGGCCACCCTGAGACTACATAGTGAATTCCAGGACAGCCTGAGCTACAGAGACCCTACCTTGAAAATCCAATTTAAAAAAAAAAAAAAACCGAGCTGGAGAGATGGCTCAGCGGTTAAGGCACTTGCCTCTAGTGCCTAAGACCCCGGTTCAATTCCCCAGTACCCACATAAGCCAGACCCACAAAGTGATGGCTCTGGTGTGCTCTTGCTCTCATGTTCTCTCTCTCTCTCTCTCTCTTTCTCTCTCTCTCTCTTTCTGTCTCTCTCTCAGCTTGAAAATGAATAAATAAAATATTTTAATAAAAAAACCCAAACA
>PVHP010051476.1:0-11439 GCA_004024765.1 Zapus hudsonius | reverse complement strand
CTATAGATGCTATTTTGTATTGTTCTGTCTGGGTTAGTGACTTTGGGATTTAACTTATTTCCCTCCCATGATGTCATGATCTGCACTGAAAGAAAAAGCAAGGGGATTTCAGCATGATTCCTTAGCGGTTTATCCATCAGAGATACTATAATTTACAATTGTTATATCAGTACCAAAAATCAGAAAATATGTTCACACATCTCAGCTTGACCTCAAGGTTGAAGGAAAATGTGGAAGGTGTACATTGATATTCAATAACCACTGTATGTCTCTGACCCGTTAGTCACCACTGATTCATTGTAACACTCCTCAAAGTCTGTCATAAAAATAGTTGGGCATTTTAAGGTTGTAGAAATCTTAAGATACATACCTATTAACTGTCAAAGGTCTACTTCAAAAATAGGACACAGCTCAGATATTTGCAGCAAATAATAGAACCATAAAAGAGGCATTTCTCACCAAAATCGGTTTTGCTATCTTCTATTTTCACATTCTCAGAATGACAGAATTTTCTTCACCTCTAAATTATGAAAGCTCTGGTATGATTGAGCGAGAATACTGTGAGGAAACAAACCTAAATGTAGTACTTGTTCATGGAAGACTTTGTGAAACTTCAGATATTTCATCACAGCAGCCATACATAAAACATTCCCATACATAAAGTATCGGGCATATAGTTGAATGGATTTCAGTAATGTTCACTTGTTTTTCTTTTATGGTTATTCATTTCAACCATGTTTTGATAATTACTCTCATTCTAGAACACAGATGGCAAACATAGGTTCAGATAATTTTCTGAAGGACTCAGACAAGCAGGTAATGGGTGGATGACAGCAGCTGACTACAAAACACAGTTAACTGCTTGTCTGTGTATAAAATTAAACAGTGTTTCTTTTGTGAAGTGCTTTTACTGTTAGTTGATATTTCATTGGTTTCACAAGACTCCTGTGTTTCAACATTTCTTTGACTCCTTATAAGGCATAAGAATTAGGTGCTCATAACAAAAAGGCATTGTCTTCATTTTTTAATAAGCTACCTATTGTAGTCAGCTTTCTAGTTGCTGCACAGAACGAACCCAAGCAAATGCAGTTTATGGAGGAATGGGTTTATTTGGCTTTGGATTCAAGGGAAGACTCCATCAAGGTAGGGAAAACGATGGCATGAGCAGAGGGGTGAACATCACCTCTGCCACAGAACTGCAAACAGCTACAGGAAGGTGTGCCAAACACTGGCAAGGGGAAGCTGGATTATAACATCCATAAGCCTGCCCCGGACAACATAGCTCCAGCGAGGGTTAAAAATGCAAACTGTCATCAGCTGGGAATCAATCATTCAGAACACATTCATTTGTTTGTGGGGAACATCTGGATCAAACCATGGCACTACAATTGAGATTAGGATGCAATGCAAACCTGGTTGATCCTCTGCTTGCATGCTGTAAACCAGATCTCTATGACAGAGATACAGGTGTTAGAGTCAGGAAGCGCTTTAGAATGTCCCATTTCTCTAGCTCAATATTGTTAACTAACTGTTGAGGAAACTGGGTTCTAAAGAAAGGACCTGGCTTGAACAAGGCGTGTTGCTTTCCCCACACTTACTAGACCTTATAGTAAAGTGATTAAAACTAAGAAATGCTCTTCCACTAGCTCTATTGAATTCCATGAGAATCTAGTTATATAATGTATGCAATTGTTAGAAACAGTAAAAAAATAAAAGTCAATAATAGGAATAGGAATAAGGCGATGGAGACATTTATTAAGCAAACCGCATGACTGAGTTAATGTAATTTATCACCTGAGCTCACAGTACATCATGAGAGAGATGCATCTGGTGATCTGCTATAAGTCATAACCTACCATGACATGGAGCAGGGAGTTCACTTAGGATTTCAACAGTAAAGTGCCAACTATCAATTTCTCACCATGTAGGAAAAAGTCCATGTTGGATCTCAATTTTCTTACACTACACTGTCGTACAGATATAAACTAGCTGCAAACAGCTCTTTTAGCAGCAGAAAAAAAATGAAACTGCCTATGTCTTCTTAGTTTTAATTTTGGTGTTTCCCTACCTTAGATGATGGGGTTTGAAGTAAGATTAGTAAATAGGAAACTTCTTGAGAGTATATAGATACTTTTAGCCCAAGCTCTGAGTTTCCCATTGGTAGTGTGATCTGCAAGAGAGTCTCAGTGACCCATGCTACCCTATCTGGGTAAATCTTTCATCTTTCTGGATGTGACTTCTTTGCTGCTTCTCAAGTATGAAGTGGTAAACTATCAGGAATATAGATAAGAAGCCACTTGACCATGGCCGTAGCACAGGTGGGGGTGCTGTGTGCACTTAAGATGTTTACATGCTGCCATCTTCTGTTTAATACAAGCACTGCCAATGCAAACTATTCCAGCACCTGCCCTGTGCCCTCCTAGATGATTAATACTCATCCTGAATTGCATGTCTGCAATGTATAATGCAAGTTAATTATAAAGCCCACCCCCCAAAAATCTTGATAAACTCAGCTTTTGCCAAAGTACTTGAAAACACCATTTATCTAAGCAGCAATTTATTCCGTATTCAAGGGATCATTTTAACATTTGAGGACTCAAGACAGGGCAGGCAGATACACAGGGTGGGATTAGGGATAATTTTCCATTGTTCAATAGGTATTTTTTAATGTTCTAAGGGTTTAGGCTTATTATTGTCTTTTTTTAAGAAACTCTCTCAAGATAAAAAACAGCCCAAGTGGGATCCCAGACTCATTTGAAAGTAAGGGTACCAGTATCTACCATTTTCTCCAGCTCTTTGAAAGGTAAGAACATCTTGAAGGCTTAGAGTTCTGACAATTGTTCCTTCCCAGACAGGAAGCCCATGGTAATCATCAGCAAAATGTGATGATTTTTGAGAACTTGATCTTGCCAGCCTGAGATCCCACTTCTCATTTTTCCATACAAAGTAGGGCAGAAATATTTTATCTTGGTCTCACAGTCCATAAAATTAACCATTTTGAGAATCAGCATTTTACTCGCCCATCCATATACCTGGGGTCTTCTGACATCATATGCATGGGGCCTCCTCGTGCAAGTATTGTTCAGTGAGCCTGGAAGCAGCAACAAAGTAGTTCCAGAGACTAGATTGCTTAACTGCTTGCTCTCGTCATTTTAAAAACCTTATATGCCAAGTACAAACCTCATATCTTCTCTTGAGTCTCAATTTAAAATATATAAATGCATACATATAATGAAACTCAAAGAAATCTTGTCTTATAGCTTATTATAAAATATATGAAACAGACATACTATTTAATCGTATTTTGATATTTAGAGAAAAACTCTAATCTCTCTATTGTTCTTGCCAATGCTTTTTATAACATTCTCAATGCCCTTATTTTTTTGCTTCATTTATGTGCTATTGTTCTAGAAATAATTCTTTATATTTTAAAAGCATATATATATATATATATATATATATATATATATATATATATATATATATATTAGATGTTTAATATGTTGGGAGACAATGTTGTTGATCTTGGGCCTTATCCATTTCTAAATTCATTCATAATTTAATTATGTTAAAGTTTTTCACTATGAATGAATAAATCAGACTGTTTCACATGTTTCAGGGATAACTCTGTGTGCAAAGCAAATGGGAATGAGTGGGATGCTCAGAGAATCCTTCCCAGCCCTGTCTGAAATGACGTCAGCCCAGTTGCCAAGTTCCCTTTGGGACAGATTACTATGTTTTATAAAGTTTTCTATCCAAGAATAAGACAATTGCTGTGTGTTATACACAGAAAGTTACCCTGACTTTAGAAATCTCAGATAGTCCAAGAGTTGCAACAAGGAATAAAATTTCCCCACATTTTACCATAAAAACTTCCATGCTTTTTGATAAAACAGTTTCCATCTCCATTGTCTTCAAGTCAAATAATAACAAATATAATTTTTAAACTCTGATTTTATTTACATACTTTAAAAAAGAATCTCTGTCTCCTAATAATCGCCATTCTATTTTGTTACTGGCTAGGAAAGCAAATCATATATTTTCTTTCCTCAGAGAAAATTTTACTGCATGGAACTTCAGTATCTGCTTTGAAATCTAGTACAGAACATAAACCTTATGGCTGAAGAGGAATGAGGGAAGCCAATATTTACGAGATCTCAATTCAGGAAGGAAGGGACTCTCCATGAATCAGATCCAGGAAAGAGTGTTTTGAATGAGATCAGGCACTACCCACTGGACTATTAAAGAAATTGAAATGTAGCATTTGTCTCTCTGTTCTTGTGTGAGTTCACTAAGTATGATCTCCTCCAAGTCCCTCACATGTGATTCCTAACCAGGTTAAGCTTAAACTCTAAGCAAACCTGACAGGTGAATTGAGAGACTGTCAAGGGGGATGGAAAGAATTGGGAGGGGGAGGAATGGGAGGGTGAGGGCTTATACAATAAGATAAACCAATAATGAATCAATACCATAAAATCCTTACTTTCAAACAGTAGGCTCTTGAGGAAGCTGTGGGTATTGCCTGGCAAGAGGAGCCATGAATAGAATGGGAGGAAGCCTAACCCCAAGAAAAATTGCTCAGGCATTAAACTCCCTGTCCCAGTCATAAATAATTTCTCATGCTGAGTTTTTGATGGAAGAGACCCATGAGGTACCCAAAATAAGACAGTCTATTATAAAAACTCTTAAATCCCACCCCAGGCCAAAGATAAAACCCTATGCACTATGCGAACATCTGACAGGGAGGCTACTAAAAATAGAAACTAGGTAATCCAGAATGGTGTATATTTGTTAACCTATACTGTTCTAACTCTCCGATGGAGATTGTATTTGTATTTTTTCAGGATATAGTGAGTGAGCTGTGGCCCATATAACCCTACCACCCCACAGCAGGCCAAAAGATGAGATCATGGCAAGAGATGACGCACCACAGTCATATTGTGGAGGATCCATATGGAACCCTGCAGAGAAGGACAGGATGAACAAGGGACCCATAGCCATAGCCATTCAACCAACTCTAGATAAGCCAAATGTATGTGTGTTTTTCAGGATACAACGAGAGAGCTGTGGCCCATCTAACCCTACCAACCAACCCTAGGTCGATGGATGAGATCCTGGCAAGAGAGGAGCCACCACAGTCATATTGGGGAGGATCCATAGGGAACCCAGCAGACAATGACAGATGAACAAGAGACCTATAACCACAATCATTCAATCAACACAGGATAGGCCATTGAGACAGAAACCAAGGATTTTCGACACAAGGACCCCTAAGGTCGCAACATTAAAGCAGCCTTATTACTCACCCACCACGACTCAGGGAACTGAGCAGAAGAGGGGGCGGAAAGATTGTGAGAGCCGTGGTGGGGGAGACTGTCCGGAGGCATGGCACCCATCAGTAACAACTCACTTGGGCCAGGAAAACTGGGATGAGTACTAAGATATACAGGATCCCTTGCCACAAGGACTAATACAGACAGCCCACGGAGGAGGATCAGGGATGGGGAGGGGGGGAATTGGGGAATTCTGGATAACAACGCATGGTTTGTCCACTAAATAATGTAACTCATTATGTACAATAAATATATATTTTTTAAAAAAAGATAAAACCCTATTTTTAAGACACCACAGAGTGTCATCACGCAACACCAAGAGATCCTGCTAGATCCATAAGGGTAACCAGCTCCCAGATGGTAGCATGTGTAGTTCTGGATGTTGTTACATGAGACACGAGGAGAAATTGGTCAATGATATTTGGAGAAAGCAGAGATATAAAATACAGACTGATGACACAAGAATGCTGAACACACTGATATATGAAAGAGACTAGCAAGAAGTGCTTATCTGTATAATAGGGGCACTAAACCTAGGTGGGAAATCAACAGCTAACTGATTGGCAAGAGATCTGCTCAGTGGTATGGAACCCTTAACTGGAACAGGGATTCATGGAAAAATCTTATGAAGACCAATAACCTAGGCCCCAAAGGGAAATTTCCACTACCAAAGAACTACAGGGAGGCTACGCCCATTAGAATCTGGCCAAATTACCACTGTTTGTCTCATTTTTCCTATACTGATCTCATTCTCAATGAAGATTCTATCTGTATTTTTCAAAAGGCAGTGAGAACTATGGACAACCCAATTCTACCAACAAGCCATGGGGTGATGGCTGGCATCCAGTCAGGAGATGAACCTCATAGGACCCAAACCAAACCTATGAGAAAGTGGAGAGATAAACAATAGAGCTATCACCACAACAAGTCAAACAACCCATGAAAAGACAGTGGAGACAGACACCAAAAGTACTCAACACAATCCAAAGCAGAAGTCTAGAGACACTTAAGATCTCAACAATAAAGCAGACTTACAATTCAACCACCATGTCTCAGGGAACTGAGTGGAAGAGGGGGAGGAAGATTGTAAGATCCATGGTGGGAGAGAATATTCAGAGTTATTGCCCCCTCAGTAACAACATACAAAGAAAAAAAAACTGGTTGCCTCTTCTGCAATTCATAACCCCCTACACCATGGACTGACCCAGTATGCCCACTGAGGAGGGTCCCCTGTGTGTTGGGACATGGAGGAGAGAAATGGTGTAATCACAAGATTTGTTCATAAAATGCATCTAATTACTGACAATAAAAATGCAAAAAAATAAATTGAAATGCAAGGAATGACTTGGCCATGGATACCTAGCTGGTTATTGAGAAATAAACACATGTGAGGTGTATTCTTTCTTTCTTGCTTTCTTACTCCAGCAGGATTGGTTCTAGGGTGTGACAATGCATAGGAATCTTCTGGGAATATGGTGGCAAGGACAGTCACAGGCTCACAGGCCAAAGGGAAGTCATCCTATTGCTCCTGAGTTCTCTGGGAAATCACGATGCATTACAGCACTGAGTCACTTCTTCCAAGACTTCTGGAAGCTGAGCTGAGTTGAGCAAGGGGTAACCAAAGTTGAACCAGCTCTGGGTCATTGATTATCCTCCTTGCTGCTCATCTATAAGCAGAATACCAGCTTTCCTCATTAATGAGAGAGACTTGTAACAAATGAAATGCCTACGTTTCATCAAGCATAATTCTGACTTTTTCCCAGTAGGTAGAGATATGCACAAATGCCTCCTTTTCCTTAATAACTTCTCAAACATTCAAAACTTCCTGAAAAAAAATATGATCATTTTCGTTTTGAAGGGATTCTCATTTAAAAGTCAAACTACCTAATTTTAGGAAGTTTTGTTCATAGGATGCAGAGATCTGCATATCTAGCTAGAGTCTCCAAAAAAGACAAACATAAACTTAGATCAATTAGATTAATTTATATGAATAGCCTTGACACAGTCCTTATTTAATATTGGCTTCCCAAAACCTGCCATCTATGTGCTGTATTATAATTATTCTCATAAAGTACCATAAAAATACTGACTAATTCACAAAATGTTTACTCTTCTGCCATGGTCATGGCTTCACCCAATAAAAGAAAGACCCAATTGCAAGTCATGTTCACAACAGCCCAGCTTTGTGCCCTGTTCCATCTCTAGACAGGGAAAATCCAAGGAAAATTGATGCATTTCTCTTTCTATCTGAAACGAGTGAGGGGCCTCTTCATGACGAGTAGAAGAAAAGGTAGGCTTGTCCTGTTTGATTAGAACTGTCACTACAGAGTCAGTACAAGGCTGGATTGGGCCTTGGAGGCTTTTCAGAAGGAAGAAAGGGAGCACTCGAGGTCTATTGAATCAGAGTGTGGCATCTGTGCTTCTGAGGGGAGAGGTCGGGGTCAGTGCTTGATTTTGATAAAGCGTGCCAGATTAATTGTCTTTGGTAATCCTGTTTGTCATGGCAGATATGCAGAGGCGTCTTTGTGGCCCACACTGACATATGGGCTGGCCTGCTGCTTGCTTATTCAGGGGCCCAGCACATGCTCACAACCCCCCTCCATTGGATGGGTTCCCAGAGCCTTGTCTTATTTGCCAAATTGGGGCCTTCTGCTTCTATTCAGCCAACTCCCATCCCCACCAACAGACCCTCCATTTTTCAAGCCTGTCTGGGCTATTGAGAGAAGCATTATCCAGAGACTTAGAGAGAGAAAGGGAGAGATGGGGGCTGGAAGATAAGGGGGATGAAGGGGGAGAAAAGCAGGCAGACATCAGAGGCAGGAGTGAGAGACTTGAAGGAATGGGGTGGGTGATGGAGACAGAAAAATATAATTACAAAAACTAGCAGCCATGTCCTTCAAGCATGGCACGTCAGGAGCTGATTATAGCTACTCTCCAAATCGGAATCTATCACCAAATTATACCCTGCCTCTTTTGTAAAATAAATGTTAATAAGAGGTAATTTGGGCCTTGCTGATTGTTAAGTTCAATGGAGATAGACTTTTTTTCCTTCCCTCTCTCTCTTGCTGTGTGTGTGTGGTAATTTGGGCCTTGCTGATTGTTAAGTTCAATGGAGATAGACTTTTTTTCCTTCCCTCTCTCTCTTGCTGTGTGTGTGTGTGTGTTTAATGTACTATGTGGAGGGATTTAACTTTCACTTTTCTCCTTCCAACCAGAATTTATATGCAACCACAAAAGATGAAACAAATGATGGATGTTCAGACATAATTATCAGAAAACCAAGAGCAAATGGTTAGAATATTGTGTCCTGAGGGAATTCACAGAAAGCATTGGCATTTCTTGGTCTTCTGTCCTGCGTTCTGGGAAGGGTCCCTAAAATGTAGAAAGAGGAAAGGAGGGGTGTAGTCCCTTCCCAATGATGAGAAGAGAGGAAGCCTTGCTCGAATAGCTTTGTCTTTCTTTGGTTTAAAAGCAAGAGCTGTTTTTTTTTTTTTCCTTTTAATTTAGAAAATCATTATTTTGAGTTGCTGCCAATTCTTTGGGGAGACTTTTACATTTAAAGGCACAAAAGCGAGAGACAAGCCTGTGACAGATCTTTTGAAGTGCTCAAGTGCTGTGTATGTATGCACAGATCTAGACATGGAACAGGTAGAAACAATGAGTGGTAGTCTGAGCAGAGAGAAGCAAGGGGATTAAATAAAAAACCTTTTGTGGACCTTCCCAGTCCTCATCTCTCACACACAGGGTAGAGGTGGGGGGGTCGGTCTGGGACTGTGATTCTCAAGGTCTGTAACATCTTACACAGAGGCTTGTTTTCCTGTTACATGTGTTTCTGATGGGTACTATCTTTTTTGATAACTCCTTTGACAAGAAACAAACAATTGACTACAAGAGAATGCATGCTGAGTTTCAAGAAACTGAACTAAGGTATCCCTAATCTAATCCTTCATTATATATATTGAAAGAAAAATATTTTGGTTTTGTCCTCTCCAAATTGTTGTCTACAAAACACATATTGTTCTTGGTAGAGATACGAAGTTCGTCATATATTCGTCTTACTTCCCAAACTAGAATGGACACTGGATTATGAGCTGGTGTCAGAGACAAATACAAACCCTGGCTTCATCAAACTGGTGATCTGTAATACTGTCATTTGATCAATGTGTTGATTAGTGTCATTCACATTCCATGAACTCAATGCTATTTATTCAAAAGCTTCAAATATATTGAACAAACAAACAACAAAATAATTTGACTTTTCCAGAAAACATGCTGGAAATTATGTATTACATTGTACAGAGGAAGAAGAAAGGTAAAAGGAATAAAGAGAAATCAGTAGGATTTTCAAACACATAATCTATGTTATTGTATTAAAAAAACCATATGGGAGAGGCTCACTGATATTCAGCCAATATCTTGTGGTGACTTAATGATAACACATTAAACTCATCTGGTGACACCTTAAAATAGGCTGTAGCTGGTTTCAAGTCATTAATGTTTGTAATGCTCTTCAAGTGATTTAAATGAGCATCCAAATTGAGAAAGACAGATTTTAAGTCATGTTTCTCCCATGTTGGCATGCCCACCACTCACTTAAGGAACATTGCTAAGCCCAGTGACATTTTGGACTCTGTACCGTAAGAAGCCCTCAGGTCTTTTGCCAATGATGAGTTTTCTTTCAAGTAGCAATGTGTTATGGCTGACATGAATTTCATATGCTGACTTTTGCCACTGTCATAGTCAGCCATATACCACGGGAATGAATCTCCAAACCAGGCACCGTTTATGGGAGGAAAGGATTTATTGAAGCTGCAGATCCAAGGGAATTTCAATAATGGAAAAAGAGGCTGGTGCACTTTCAGAGGTCCAGGAAGAGAGAGAAACCCATCAACAACACCATACACACAAGCAAAACAGGCAGGGGGGAAGGGAAATCTCCCTTCCTTCTCTCCCTTCCCCTTTAAATAGCCTTAGGGTGGGGTCTTGCAACCCTATCCCAGATTTAATGGCTTCCTGAGTCTCTGGAATTTCCTTCCTGCACTGCCCACACAGGAAGGGATGTTCATTTCTAGCTCCCCTGAACCTCCTTACATCCTGTCCCATACTGAGAAACTGCCTTCCTGTAAACATCCTCAGAGACCCACCCAAGATAATTAAAAAGATCAAGATGAAAACAAAACTTAACCTTCACAGCCACTGAAAAAAGTGTGTTCTATAACTCTGTGATGTTATTGTGGCTCCTTCAGAATTAAACAGGGTTCATTGTGCATGTTGTTTTAGGAAGAACACTTATCTGCAGACTCAGAGCTCTGGGCTTACATATAGATATGTTACAACCCCTCACTTTAGCTCTTGCCTTCCTAGCTCTCTGCTCTCTTACTTAACAAATAGACTTTGGAATGGACTGACTTACTATCCTTGGATTCTTGATGTTTCTGCTAATAAATGTCATCTCCAAGATCAGGCTTTTCCTATATGTAAAATTTCTACTTAAAAGCCCAGACTTCTTTCCCTTTCTCTTTCACACCCTTCTTCCCTCCCTTCCCCCTCTTCTTTTGTTCCTTCCTTCCTGCCTTCCTTTCTTCATATACTTTTATGTGTTTCATTATACAAATGCAAATTTGTGAGGAAATAAATAAAGATCAGTGCTACTGAGAATTGTCCTTGATTTAATACCACCCACTGAGAAATCCCAAATAATGTCCTTCCCTTCTCCTTATTTTTAATAGTACCACTACTTAGACATTTATTCATTGCTGAAAACATATTAAAATGAAAATGTGTGAAGATATATAAATTATTTACATCTTAGTATGACAGGGTACATTCAGAATGGCCTGTGGCAATGTGGATGAGGACTGTAGAAGGGCAAATAGAAGTTATATTCAAATCAGGGCACGAGAAGCAGAAGCACTGTAGTGTGCCTAGATGGTGGAAACAGACACCAAGAAGGGCTTCACTGAAGGCTGAGCCTCCTGGATTGCTTTCTTTCCAAATAGACTTCTTGGGACATCTATTTTTGGTCATTTAGATCTTTCAGAGACTGACACAGGGAGACTCCTCATGAAGAGAACAGGAAATAGACAATCTTTAGCTAGCATCTCCC
>PVHP010051475.1:0-11446 GCA_004024765.1 Zapus hudsonius | reverse complement strand
CAAAAGTATAAGTTTGGGTCAGTCTAGAGATCTTTGGGAGTGATCCCACTGTGATTTCTGGGTAAATAAACTCCTCTTTTCCAATCTCAGTTGGTGTTGGAGTAATCATTCCAGAGAAATTCTCACAGCATCTCTGGAGGCCCCAGTGAGATTCTCCTTCACCATGAACCCCGTTGGTCAAGGAGGGGCTGCTGCGCTTCAGCCTCTCAGCCCACCAAAGGTCCCTAGAACTGGAAAGCATGTGCCCCTGATGGGATTCTGGGGTCCCCTTCCAGTTGGCCCAGGGGACTGTAAGACCCAGGGTTGGAGTTCCTGAGTGCAAGAAGATGAGACTAAATAAGACATATGGACCAGGTAAGAACTCTCCAGGGAACTGGAAGTAGTTAAAAAAAGACAGTGTGGGCTTGATCACCCCACAGGAGATGTCATCCAAAGCCTTGATGAGACTCTGAGGTGGTCCTGGTCTCCATTGGTCTTAGCATCAACATGATACCGAGGAGAAGCAAATTGGTCTCAGCCTCAATGTGATACTGAGGTAACACTGGTTACTGGTCTCTGGAGTAATGGAACAGGAATTTAAAATGGGATTGTATAACCTCTGGGTGAATGATGATTGAATGTGTGTGGATGTGTATGTATGTGGTTCACATCCCTGAGGCTGCAGAGTGATTTCTGTCCAGAGCAGTGCCAGCCCAGGAAGTCTTGGTCTTTGTGTCTGTTAGACTACACCAACACAGTGGGAAATTCATAATGAGGGAGTCCTCCATCAAACCCACTGTCCTAGACTGTGTGATTAAATAAAAACATACTTCAAAAAGGGATATGATACCAGAGAAATTAAAAATCTTCTGTGAAATAGGATGGCCAACTTTTAATATTCAATGGCATCCAGAGGGAACTCTGAATGTAACTAAGGTTATAGACAGGGAAAATGTAAGCTTTTCGTACTCTTAAAAAGTAAAGGTTGGGCTGGAGAGATGGCTCAGAGGTTAAGGCACTTACCTCCAGTGCCTAAGGCCCCTGGTTCAATTCCCCAGGACCCACACAAGCCAGACCCACAAGGTGGTGGCCCTGCTGCTCTCTCTATGTATCTTTCTCTCTGTATCTCTCTGCTTGAAAAATGAATAAATAAAATATTTTTTTAAAAGTCACTTTCTTTAAAAAAAATAAAATAAAATAAAGGTTATAAAACAGCAAGGTCAGGGAGCTTCCCTGAGATAAATTCAAAACTCTCCCTGGAATATAAAAAACACAACACAGCTCAGCTGGAATCAGGCCAGAAGCTTCAAGGCCAGAGGTCCCTCAGCCCCCCCCACACCTACCTAAAGAGGGAGGAGGAGGGCTGGCTGGGCCTGAGAAGGGCTATGCCCAAGGCCACAGAGAGGAGGGAGAAGACAGCACTGTTTGGGCTACTGGGGAATTCTACCACTCCACAGCCTGACACTGGGGAAAGGATCAAACAATGGAAGGAGGTGAACCCAGGTTGAAGTCTCTCTGCAAGTTCATCCAAAGGCCTCTGAGCTATATGTGGATAAGACACTTGGGCCAGATCTGAGGGGATCTCTTACTGAAATTGTCTCTGGCTCTATATTAAAGCCAGGAGTTCCAGCCTTTGTTCTTCCATGGTTTGGGGCTCTGAGAAAAATTTGTATCCATTTCAGTGTTTGTTTTGTCTCCCTTGCTCTGACAATGGGGGACTGGAAGGAGGAGACAGGCCGCAGTACAGATCTTACTGGGGATGGATGCTGTCTCACCATGCTCCCTAGTGGCTGGGGGTTCCTCAAGAAAAGTAGACACTAGGGCCAATCCCTGGTGGACAGTAGAGGCCAGAAAGGGCTGCATTGCTCTCCTATTGGGATCTTTCCGGAGTTCCAGCTGCCTCTGTGGCTGCTGTTTTGTTCTCTCTACAACTCCCTCTTCAGTTGGTGGGTGTCAGGGTCCAGTTGTTCACAGGCCCAGAGCCCACCCTTAGACCTCCCTACCTTACAGAGCCTGGAAAGCTGCAGACACAGGGAATCTCAGAGTCCTCGACCTAGTATGATGATGGTGACTCCCAAGTTGCTGTGGACAGAAGGGGACTTCTTCAAGGAATTTGTTGTAACTGTTTTAAAGTTTGCTTGATCTCTCTATAGTTCTATGGAACTACTAACAGAAAACACAGCCTCGAAATTATCTGATGCTGATATTCAGGAATAATTAATATTGAGTTTGTCAGAAAATTGCTAAAATTTCCATAAATCAAATTTGGTCTACTCTTTTATAAAAACTTATTTCAAAAAGCTGTCCCTGATGACATTAAACAAGGGCTGCTCTCACCCATGCATGTGTGGGATCTGCAACTGTCTCTTGTGTGGTTTCTGTGCCTGAGATTCTGACCTCCGGGTCAGAGTGTGTCAGTATCCATATTCCACCAGGTCCCTGTGGAAAGGCCTATTCTGTCCAGGTCCTCATCCATCACCCAAAGAATAGAGGAGCTGGGTAGCGAAGGGAGGACAGGCAAGGACAGATTCACCTGGAAGTGTAACAACAGCCTGAATTAAACTAGACTCTGTAGCGTAGGTTTGCCAACCAGGAGGGTACAAGTGGTTACAGCTGACTCCTGGTGGCAGTGGGTTTGTGGATTGAGAGCTTACAAATGGAAGTGGTTACAGCTGTCTTGAAGGGCTTTGATATGCCTGACAAGAGGAATCCCATCCATTCACCGTTAAAGCTCAAGGAGCCTATCAGCATTCTCGAAGCCAGCCAAGAGGAGTTGACCCTGGACCATCAAAGCTGGTCCCATTGTAGCAGAAGGCTGTCAAAGAATGGATCCAGTTGGGTCTTTCTGTAAGACAGGAGAGAATACAGGCACACACAGAGAGCATAGGTGCTAAGGGTAGAGACAATACCAGGCTGAGAGCAGGTTCAGCCCTTCAGAGGCAGGAACAAATTCAGTGCTCAGGGCTCAAGTGGCTCTGGGGTTCTAGAAGGCAGGAGACCGAGGGTCATTTGAGAGCAAGGTGCCCCCCTCTGGAGCCTTCTGGGTCTCTGTACTAAGTAGTTGAGTGCATGAATTTATATAGACACAGGCAGGCTCTGATTGGTGCATACAAATAAGGTGAGCAGTTTGAAGACCAATAAGAAGAGTCAGTGACCCAGTCAGTCTAAAAGTTCCCAGAGAGAGAGAAGACAGAGAGAATGGGCATGCTAGGGCCTCCAGATGCATATGGCACTTTATGAATCTGGCTTTATGTGGGCACTGGGGAATTGAACCTGGGTCCTTAGGCCTTGCAGACAAACACCTTCACCACTGAGTTGTCTTTCCAATCCATGGTTCTACCTCTTTTTAACTCTCCTGTGAACTTGGTCTCATCTGGCCCAATAGCTTGGGCACCTCTTGCATGCCCAGTTCCCTCAGGAATGCCTGTCTTCCCTCTGTTGTTTCCAGTCTCTGATTTTCATTGGAACCAAAGCCAGCAATAACCAAGTGTCTGTAATGGCTCGCTTCCATTGTATCACCTCGGCTTCTGTAAGTAAGCTTGTCTCAAGGAGACATAGGTAGTTGCACGACTGTTTCTCCACTTCCATGAAACTCAGACTGATCCTGTCTACCCACATCCCCAAGAGACTGTGACAGCCTCTTTCACTGTTTATTTAAAAGTCTTTCCCAGGGCTGGAGAGATGGCTTAGTAGTTAAGATGTTTGCCTGCAAAGCAGAAGAACCCGAGTTTGATTCCCCAGGACCCACATAAAGCCAGATGCACAAGGTGGCACATGCAATTAGAGCGCCCATTCTCTCTGTGTCTCTGATTTCTCTCTCTCTCTCTCTCTCTCTCTCTCTCTCTCTCTCTCTCTCTCTCTCTCTCTCTCTCTTTCGTAAAAAAATGAATGAATAATAAACAAATAAATAAAACATTTTAAAAAAGTGTTTTCCAATTCAAGCAGTTCAGGTGTTGGCTATGCCTGATTATCAGTTTCCTGGGTTGGGCCAATATTAAGGTTCCATCTCCTTGCTCAGTTATGGGTGTTCCCTTTCTAGTAAAAGGTGGGCTTGAAGAGTATCTTCCATCACTTCTGCCTCAGTTTCTCCCTCCTCATTATCGGATTATTACCATGGGTTTCAAGGTTTTCGATACTCCATCCCACCACCACTAAGAAGGGGCAGGTCAGCACCTCTTTCTCCTCTCTTCCCTTCGATCCACTTCCAAATCAAAGGCTAATGCAGAGGCTAGCAAACACATGCCTTTGTCCATTTTAATTCCTCCCTTATGTAGGCAGGTTCTTTCTAGAAAGACCACCGAGCCTCAGTTGCATGTCTTGGCCACAACACAGGCCAGGCAACTAACACTGTGATGGGAGAATTTCAGCCAGAAAATCCAACTGAGAAAATGGTAGGGTCCTGAAGCCCCAAGGCCCTGTCTTTGCATGGCTCCGAGGCCATGTCCTGATTTACAGTTTCCGTTTTGTAACTCATTCTATTTTTACTGTTCTAGCTCCATGCACAGCTATAAGCAAGTTCCATTAAGCTAACCGCCTCCCACTTCTGACAACTTGCTTATTGCAGAAAAATACTCACTCAAGGCCCCTGATCACGCAGCCAGGAACTCTGGAGCTCTGGGGCTCACCAATAATTTAAGAATCCTAGATGATATCACATTGCCTATATAAACCCTGAGTGACTAGCTTCAGGGTCCAGAGCTTGCAGCGCTAGCCCCTCTGGGCCAGGGTTAATAAACCTGAGTTCTCCAACCAAACTAAGTGAGAGACACTTAGTTTCTCTCTGACTGGAATCTGAGTTTCTATAATAGCACCACAGCCTGCGTGTGATCCCATCCCACATGTATGACTTCCAAGGACTGTAAAACATCCTGCAATCCATCAAGTGTCTTGAGGGCATTCCTCTAGTCACAAGGACCTCATGCATCAAGGAGACATGACCCATACCAAGCAGAAGATAACCACTCCAGGATCCCCCAAGGGTGCTCCATTTTCAGACTGTTTGGCCTCTGAGGAAACCCACCATGCATGCTCACCCTCCCATGGATTGATCAGCCTCAGTGACAGGCCTCAGCACCCACTGCAGGAGCCATGCAATCACTCCTCTTTGGTTCTGTCAGGGCTTCTGTCAGACCCTGGACAGGCGCTGCTTGTGTTAACTTTCTCTGCTGAGAAGTGAACAAGTATCTCTTCATTCCAGATAGGGCACAAGTGACATCCAAGTTAGCTCAGTGACCCAGTGAGTTTATTGTGGTTATTTATAAGAGCATGAGTGAATTATAGGAACACGGATGATTCAATGGCAATTTCATCACGAAAAATCCCACAAAGCCCACCCTGGCATAGGCAACAATGCTCTGTCTCCAGAGCTCACCGCACAACTTGAAGGCACGCCAGAGGGAGAGTCTCTTCTCTCCAGCACTCCTTATGTAACCTTTGGGTGGGGTGGGGGGGGAGGGCTTGTGAATCTTGTACATTTTAGGAACTTCCTAAGAGTTGTGAGTTGTTTATTTCCTGAGTGTTAGGTCGGAATTCAGACAACACCTTGATCCCCTCCCCTAACCAGCCTCAAGAGAAGAATCAACGAGAGTCACAGATAAAGACTCCCTCCTAAACAAGAGCCACACCTGCTGTATCTCAGTCTGGCCTGAGGGACTGTCCTTCCCCATCCTTCCTGATCCTTCGAGCATGTGACCACCTGAGCCCTCCACCCAACCTCATGTGACCACCTGGGCCCCAACCTGAACATTTTCCCCTTAAAAGCCCTGATCTGAACCTGCCACGTGCTTTTCCGCCACCTTTGGTGAAAATAGCCCGGCAGCTCGCTTTTCCTCCTACTAAAACCTTTCCTTTCAGAGTGGTCTCTCGTGGTCATTTCCATTTTAACACTGAGCCGTCCAAGTTTCAGACCTTCCCAAGTCTTGATGAGCCTATCTCCAGGATGAAAAGTTTCAATTTGGAAGAAATTGCTATACAACGCACATCCAGAATCCCTTCTGTGGCCCTGGGCACTGAGTTATTACCTCCCCTCCATACCAATGTAAATGGGCTTTGAAGCCCCCACAGAACAGACTTCAGTCCCCACGGGAGACTTCCTGTGGTAGGGATGGAGACATGCTCACTGGCACCAGGTAGGTGACAATTATTGAGCACCACAGCTGACACAGCATTAGGATAGGGAAGTCATAAATTCATTGCTGTTTCTCAGCAGGTCTGTGAGGGAAGCTAGGGGTGGTCATGGTACCACACCCTCCCCTTTCCATGTGGGTGGCATTAACTAGTTCCACTAGACTAAGTCCATTCAGGGATGCACAGTCTAGCCTCAGGTCCCAGGAGCAATGGCACACATCGATCTGGCCAGGTCTCAAAGTGCCCCAGGCTCTCCTCCAGCACCAAGTATCCTTGGCACACAAGAACTGAAGGTCTTCTGACCCTGCTCAACCTTGAAGTCCCCAGGACAGCAGCATGAGAGACAGTTGCTGCAATCTTGCTCCCACATATCCTACTTGTAGACTCTGCTCAGTACGTCTTCCTCCACCAGTCTCCTCCTGAGCCCACAGGCTGGGCACTGCCAGCCTCCCTGCCTGGGTCAGTGCCTTTTCCACACAGAGGAAACTGAGGTAGACAATTGCAGTTGAGGCAGAGCCAGGAAAGAAAAAAGACCTCAGTAAGCTCCTGAGTGCTGAGGGAAACTGGTCTAATGGCCAGGCATCCTTCTGGACCTGGGCTGGCCCAGAGCCTCCTGCCTTCCCCTGGACCCTGTGTTCGAAGGGTCTGAAAAGCCACCTTAGGCAACCCCATTGCTCTTTCCTGCAGCAGCTCTACCTGTTTTCTTACCCTTTGCCTTTGGAAACTCAGCCCCAGCCAGCCACCTCCCCTGTCTCTTTGGTTCTAGTTTATCAAAACATATTTACCAGAATTCCTAAGTCCAGGGTCCTCACCTCTGTGCTTTGTGGGTCCCACTTTCTTGCCTTGGGGGCCATGTGACATTGATCTCCTGATGGGAAACCAGGAAAGGGAGAGAGGTGTTGATTAACTTCTCAGATAACTCAGTTGTCCCTCTGTCCCCTCCTTCCTCTTTCTTATCTGGGTCCATGACCTCACCCTTCACCTTTAGTGCCCCCAACGGGTTCCCTGGTCTGTGTCTCCCGCCTGTCAGAAGCAATAATTTCTAAGTAGGAGCTGAAACAGATGTGAAATTCAGCAAGACCAGAGTGGCCCTCTCTGGAGGTGTGCTGGGATATCTAGGATAGTGTTCAGAGAAGTGTAGGAGTGAGACCATCCAGACATAGACAAGACAAGAATGAAGGTTAAACAAGAAGGCTAAGGAGGGATCACAATGAGTTCAGTGTTAAAAGCTGAAGTTCAAAGCAAGTAATATTTGGGTCTCTGGATGATCAAACATTAAAATGGAATATATGAATGTTTTAGAAGAAATCATGGGTTAATTTATTGTCTTTTCAAGTGGATACTGCCTTTTAAAAATTTATTATTTGCAAGCAGAGAGAGAGAGAGAGAGAGAGAGAGATGTCAGGACCTCCAGCCACTGCAAACAAACTCCAGATGCATGTGTCATCCTGTGCTTCTGGCTTTGTGGGTACTGGGGAATCAAGCCTGGGTCATTAGGCTTTGCAGGAAAGTGCCTTAACCACTGAGCAATCTCTCCAGCCCAACAATGCCTTTTTAACCAAGGTCAGAACCCAGAAATCAGAAAAGCAAGAACTAATGGATTGAATTTACAAAATGTGAACAGGACCTGAGTAGATGATGGTTCAGTAAATGCTAGCTGGACAATCACAAGACCTGATTTTGGATCCCCAGACCCACACGAATGCCAGGCATGGTTGGCATATGTTTGCAAGCGCAACATTCCAGAGGTAGAGACACGGGCAGCTGGGTAGCTAGAGAAGAGGAACTAGTGAGCCCTGGGTTCAATAAATACGGTGGGGAACTATAGAGGGTGATACTTGATGTCAACTTCTAGATTCCAAACGCATGTGTACACACATGCACACACGTGTGCCCACATATATGAACACACATATATGCATGCATACCATACACATAAACATGCAAAATGCAAAAAAGTATAGGAAAAAATGTCATTTGATTCACTGTAAAGAAATAACAATTGTAAATATATGTACATCAAACATCAGAACTCCCAAGTATATGATACCAATATAGAATGAATGGGCAAAATGATGGCAATGCAAATCTGTTGTGATCATAGGGTAATTAACTAGCACACTATCCATAATCCATAGAACAATCAATCAATAAGGAACCTGAGACTTGAACCCTACTCTCACCCAAGTCAACCCAGGAGATATATACCCAGGACCCTACACTAACAACAGCATCATACACATTGTTCTCAAATGCATATGGACAATTTCCAGAAAAGACTGCAGTGTGCACCATAAAACCAGTCTTCATAAATTAAAAAAACGTTCAATCATTTTGAAAAATCGCTTCTAGTTACAATGGAATAAAACCAGAGATCAGTAGCATATGAAAAACTGGAAAATCAACAAATACGCAGAAATTACACACATTGTCTTAGCCAATGGACTACAGAAAATTTCATAAGGAAAGTTAGAAAATGCCTTGAAATAAAATGAAAATGAAAATGCAACATACCAAAATGTTTTGCATGTAGCAAAAGCAGTACTTTGAAAATTTCTACAAGCAAAGCCTAATTTAACACTCTCAAAAACTAGAGGAAAAAAAAACCAAGCCCAAAGCTAGCAGAATGAATGAAATTAAATATTAGAGATCTACAAAACAGCCATTTTAAAAAAATCAGAGGAATTATTAATAGAAGATAATGATAAATCAATGGAGAAAAGAAGTTATTCTTTTAAAGGAAAATTGACGCTTTTTTTCTAAGTTAAGAAAAAGAAGTATCCATATCCTAATTAAATGCTTCCAAAATATTAAAAAGGAAACAATATATAAAATTTAAAACTATAATGATCCTGGTAGTAGGTCCAAGAACCCAAGAAAACTAGGAATTAATGTCACTGTTGAGCACTGATGCAAAAACTTTTGATGAAATACTAACAAACCGAATTCATCAGCACTTTCAAAGAAGTATTCACTGTGATAAAAATGAGATTTATTCCTAGAATGAATGCCTTGTTTAATATATGCAGATAAACTAATATAATATACCATGTCAACAGAATGAAAACACACATGATCATCATCTTAATTGAGGCAGAAAAAGTATTTGACAAAAATTCAACACCATATCATTGAGTAATGTGACTGTCCATAAAAATAGAAATAGCAGCTGTCTCAATATTTCATATTTGGTCCACATATGAGAAACTCAAAACAAACATCAATACTCAATCCTAAGATCAGGAGCGTCATAGATAACGACACCTTCTCTCATCACTTCTCCTTCACACAGTACTTGAAGTGCTAGCCAGAGCAATAAAGCAGGAGAAAGAAATAAAAACACGGCAAGTGAGGTGTAAAATTATATCTGTTAACAAACAACATGACCCTAAACACAGAGACTACACACAGGTACAAAGCTTGTTATAATTAATAGATTCAGCAAAGCTTCAAGATACACAATCCACACCCAAAAATGTACATAGAAAATTGCAAAATATTAATGAAGTGAATTGAATGAGGCATAAATGAATGGAAGGAGATTTTTACATTCATAGACTGAAAACTTACTCTTGTTAAAGTACCAGTACTACTCAAACTAATCTATAGGTTAATGGGATGGATCCCTCTCAAAATTCCACAAATTTTCTGGAGGGTAGAAAAATCCATCCTAAAATGTACAGGAAATATCAAGAGATTTCCCCAAATAGCCACAACAGCTTTGGAAAAATAAAGAAGAACAAAGTTGGAAGTCTTAACATTTTCTGAGTATAAATAAAAATGGGGACTGGGGAGATGTATCAGTTGGTAAAGTACTTACCATGTAAGCATGAGGACCTAACATTTGGAACCCCAGTACCGACATGAAATTCAGGGCATAGTGGTGGACACCTGTAATCCAAGTATTGGGGAGGTGAAGACATGAGGATCTCTTTGGGGCTTGCTGGCTAGCTGCTCCAGCTGAACTGTGAGCTATGGGTTTATCAAGAAGCTCTGTCTCAAAAAAAAAAAATGTGAATAGCCAAGGAAGACACTTATCCACTGAGCCATCTCCCCAGTCCTCAAGATTTGATCTGCAGAAATGGCTTAATTGCCATGCAAGTATAAGGAGTTGAGTTTGATTCCCCAGAGCCAACATAAGAAATTACATTCATCACCCCACGGTGAATACCAATAATCCCACTGAAAAGGCCCTTCAGTGGGTTGGGGAGGGAGAAAGCATGTAAGGGGATAACACCAGGGGAATGTGGCCGACCGACATGTAATTTCTTCATACAATAAAGTTCATAATCAATAAAGAAAAGCAAACACCAAAAAAGCCAGGTGTGGTTATGCACACTTTTATCCCAGCACTGGGGAGAGGAAGAGAGGCTGATCTCAGGGGTTCATTGGTTTGCCAGTGTAGCTACAGGCCAATGAGAGCTCCTCATAACCAACCACCTGATGTCCTCTGGCTTCCACATAGGTGTCTACACGTGTACACACACACGCACACACACACACAGCATCAACTATTAATTTAAGAATTAAATAGGCAGCACAGATATAGTTCAGTTGGGAGAGTGGCAGACTGAAGAAGGGTTCAATGGAAGGGATGCTGGGGAGGAGAACGGGCAGGAGGGCCAGGATGCTCTGGGAGGAAGTTCTATCCTAGCCTGCAAGGGGTGGATTCCTGCACTGGGTTAGCTCGTCTGAGCAAGAAAGGTCTCATAGTCAGATGGGTTTGAAAATCTCTGGATATATACTTACTGAAGGACTTCTTAGCCTTTGTAAACACTCCCACCCAAGTGGGAGATACAGGGTGTAGTATTCCCAAAACCAGCTTGGCCAGACCATTTCTAGAATTCCATTGCCTACACACTGAAAATGCTGCTCTGTGACGGGGATCTTAAAGGGGGGCGCTGAGAGCAGATTTGCGTATGGGTTGGCTCACTCTGTCAGTGGCAAGGGAAGTCTGCTGGGCCAGAGATTTGAACGCCGCATACTCTCCCTCATATGCGGACCTTAATCAGGATAAATGTTTTCTTTATGCAGACTTATAGAAAGAAGTGAGATGTTAGGAATGAGGGGTAAGGGAAGGGGGGAGGGGAATGGCTTAAGCAGGAGGCCAATCCAAATTAGGTTCAAAAACATAAAATCCTTGCAAGCATACTGCAACCTAAAGAGTAAATAGTGGGTGTCAACTGGCAAGAGGGGCCATGAGTAGCAGGGGAGAATGTTTAAATCGGTGAATAATTAAGCAGTCTGAAAGCCCCGGGTTCCAGTCACCGGTCCCTTCCCTCACTGAGCTGTTGACCAAAGTGATCCATGAGGTTCCAAAAACAAGACAGAATTCTGTCAA
>PVHP010051474.1:0-11434 GCA_004024765.1 Zapus hudsonius | reverse complement strand
TCTTCCTCAAAAATCCAGAACACAGCAACTTCTCCCTATCTAAAGCTACTGTCCTGCTCTGAGCCCCTGTTACCTCTGACTACATGACCGAAATACCTTTCCAGTTTCCCCCCCTTTCAGTATTGATTCCCTACACACTGTCCTCAATCAGCATCCAGGGTCCTTAGCATATAGATGAAGTCAAGCATGGTGGTGGTATGTGCCTGTCATCTGACCTTTTGGGAGGTGGAGGCAGAAGGATCAGGAGTTCAAGATCATCTTCTACATAGTGATCTGGGTTACAGGAAACCCCTGTTGGAAACAAAGCAAAACCATGGGCTGGGATGTGTCCCTCATCTGCAGTACCTGCTCCCCAAAGTCTTTACCGTGTCCTGTGGGTCCTGTCTGTCCTCGTCAGCGCCAGCCCTTGGCTCCAGCCTCACAGGCCACACTTCCAGGAACATCAGGCCCATACTGGCTCTTGTACCAGCTATTGCTTCCACCCGGACCTTCTGCCACCTTCTAGTCTTTCTTTGAGATCTCAATTCCCTGTCACCTTATGTCGTACTGCACTGTCACCCCTTTACTTCTTATTCTTTTCCCTGCCCTACTTTTTTGTTTTTTTTCTGTAGCATTTTTGTTTTTCTAGCATGCAGTCTACTTTTCTGATTTGTCATGCTTATCGTGTCCCCTCCTCTCCACAGAGATGCATTCCAAGTGCCTTCACAATAGTCTGGGTACATGATTAGCACTAAAATACAAAAGTTGCTGAAAGTGTTAATGAATGCACAGTACAGTATTTTGTTTTATTTATTTTAGTTTTTGTTCTTGAGGTAGGGTCTCTCTCACACCGATTCTTCTCCCTCAGCCTCCAGAAGGCTTAAAGGCTCAATATGCTATTCTTGTTGAGGCAGGTAAGGAAAAGAAGGGCTGAGGTAAACGATCCTCGCTGGTCCTTTGAGTGGGACATATACAAGTGTGGTTTTCTAAGTCATAATTTGGCGCCCTGATTTTCTGTTTTAAGTTTATTTGAAATACAATTCACATACCATAAAATCTACCAATACCATTCAGTATTGGTTTAGTAAATTTATTGAGTTACACAGTCATCACTTAAAAATTTTCCTTGTGACCACTAATTTTCTATTACTTCTTTATCCTTTCCTCACATTCCTGATTTTATCAGTTGCTTTGCCCCAAGTCTTGAAAGAATAGTTTATATAACAATACTCAGGTAGTCTTATGCTCTTAAAAATTATAAATTTAAAGCTGCAATTAAATCCCCTGTGTTTATTCTTGAACATTAGTGGTCATTCCCATTGAATGTGCTCTTACCCAGCTTTCGCATTTGCTACATTACTCACACTTTTTTTTTGCCTCAGTCTTTTTATGTGTAAAATGGGATTAATAATGGCACTTAGTACACAGGGTTGTTGTGAGGATTATAATTAATGAGACTATACTGTTGTACATAGCTGTCACATGGTAAATACTCAGTAAACATTAGCTAAGGTTAATCTCTCCTTACTGTAGATCCAAAGTATAGGGGTGAATATTTTGTAGGAAGAGAGCAGATCTCTCAGTCACCTTCTGCATCTGAAGTTTTTGTAAGCTATGTTCCAGTAGGGTCTGTTCTTGTACCAAAAAAAAAAAAAAAGGTGACTATCAAATTGTAAAAGCAAGTTAATGTCCAACAGAGATCATTTCCCAGTCTTTTTTTATTTGGAGAAATCTGCTAGGCCACTTTCACTGAATTTGGTGTGTTCATCTCTGATGGAACTTTGACAGGGGCGAGGTAATTACCCACTTTTTTTTTTGTTGAAACCATAGTGACCGTCAGCAAGTGTTCTGAATTGTGTCTTCATCTTACACTGTGGCATACTTCCAGTGAGCAGGGGAGGGAGGCGTTCAGTGTATCTCCTGGAGCTTGACAAGCCAGAGCTAAATTATCTTTAATAAGATCGCTTTCTGTGTTTTGTTCTTTTCTCTATGCACAGATGCACAAAGCAGGGTCATCAGAAGCCGCTCGATTCAAAAGATGATAATACCGAAAAACACTGCCCCATGACAGTGAATCCTTGGCACATGAAGAAAGCCTTTAAAGTCATGAACGAATTAAGAAGGTACTGTCTCATTAATTCATATGTAACTGTTGGTCTTTTTCTTTTTCATTTATTGGTAGGGAATAGAAACTTCCCATTGTTGCTGTGTCTGATGCCAGGAAGGAACATCAAAAGCTGTTTCTTTCAGTTTTTCTAAATGAAGAAAGAGAGTATGTAATGTATCGGAAGTGTAGGTGGTGTAGAACACCTCTGTCCCTAGGGTTACCACTAGTCACTAGTGGCTAGTGTGAACTAGGTATTCTCTGAGTAGAAGATTCACAGTTGGGCCCAGCGTGGAGGTCCATTCCTTTAATTCCAGCAGTCTGGAGGCTGAGATAGTTGGATCACCATGATTTCTTGGCCAGCCTGAAACTACATAGTGAATTCCGCTAGAATAGTGAATTTCGCTAGAGCGAAACCCTACCTCAAGCAAAACAAAACAAAACGAAAAAAGATATATAGTAGCTATCCAAGACCCAGTGCAGAACAGAACAAAACAAAACAAAAAGACCATTTTTAAAATATTGATTACATGTTAAAATGATAACATATTAGATATTTGGTTTTCAATGGAAGATCTTATTGATACTAATTTTGCTTTCACCTTTTTAGTATGGTTACTAGAAAATTGCAACTTACATTATATTTCCATTAGATTAACACTGGTGAAGGTCTTCTAATGACTATCCGAAGAATATGGAAGGAAAGTGTTGGCCAGAGAATAATGTCACTGTCTTTGTGTTGGTAGTTGTGGTAATTTTGATAGCGAGTGGTTATGTGCCCATGGCTAAGGTGATTCTTGGGTATGTTAAGAGCCATTGCTGTGTGCGCACGGAGGCATACACCTGTAATCCTAGCGTGTATGAGTTAGAGGAGCTCAAGTTGGAGGCCAGCCAAATACACACACTCTCCCCCTGTCTCAGAAAAAAAAAAAAAAATCAATTACAATGAAAAGATTGCCAGCACGAGCTGATTGAGTAAAAGGCCAGTGGATATATTAACCACCTCCGTTTTGTTTGCACAGTACCTTATGAAAGGTTTGTTTTTCTCCAACATTCCTCTTGTGAAAAAACTTTTTTGTTTTTTTTTTCGAGGTAGGATCTCCCACTAGTCCAGGCTGACCTGGAACGCACTATGTAGTATCAAACTCACAGCAATCCTTCTACTTCAGCTCCCAAGTGCTGGGATTAAAGGTGCCTATCACCATGCCCGGTGAAAGAACTTTATATAGACTCACCAGAATGCTAAAAGCTTGGCCAGAAAGGGAGTGGCTTAAAGTTACCCTTCATCTCTCTGTGCCAAGTCTTCACAGAAGCCCACTCTTTGCACCTATATTTATTTGTTTCTGTTTAATGAAATGAATGATTTAATAACTAGCTAACTGCTGGGTACTGAAGATACAGTGGTGCGCTACACCAGATCTGTTTGCATCCCTCGTGGACATATGGTAGACTATAGGAAGCTGGCGTTAATTGAAGAAGTGACAGTAAGGCGGGCTGCTTGGTGCATGAAAGGGGATGAGGATAGTGGTGGCCAGGAAAGGATTCTCTGAGAAGACAGGAATGATTGTGCTGAGATCTGAGAAGGTTCAGGTGAGGGAGGCAGACAGGAGAGGGCGCATTGGAAGACAATGGAACAGTGCCCATGTTATGGTGGAAGGAGCTGGCTCCCTGAAGGAACCAAGCGCACCATGACCAGGCTGTAGAGGGCGAGGGTCAGCCAACTTAGGACCCGGCATTTTTATTTTTTATAGGAACTGCCTTGAGGGAAGCCATTGGAGAACTCTGAGAAGGAATGAGCCATGTTCAGATTAGTATTCTGAAAAGAGCAGTCTTTAGGGTAGGGACTAGTTTGGAGAAGGGTAATGCTGGATCCCTGGACTTGATTCCTCATACCACTCTGATAATGTTTTCCTTTATTTTTGATTTTATTTTTTTGGTTTTCCAAGGTAGGGTTTTGCTCTAGCCCAGGCTGATCTGGAATTCACTGTGTAGTCTCAGGGTAGCCTTGAACTCACTGCAATTAAAGACGTGAGCCTTCATGCCTTGCTTTTTATTTTATTTTATTTTTGTCAATTTCACCATTTTAAAATTTCGTTTTTCAAAAGTTTTTATTGCCAACCTCCTTATATATATACAGCGTGCCATGCTCACTATCTCTTTCCGCTACCCTTTTTTTCCCTTCCTCCCTTATTCCCCTTCCATGAAACTTCTTTCCAACTAGTCTCTCTTCTGTTTTCATGTTGATCATATTTTAAAGGTTTGAGTTTTCATTTATTTTTTGGGTGAGTATATATATAGCTACAGTGTGATCCAGTAGGTCTGGTGGAGGCTGTTTCAGGATTTATTTGAGAGGAGGGACAGGTACAAAGTATGATTATTTAGTCCCTGGTCATGAATTTGTGACCTTCCTGCCTCAGCCTCCTGAGTGCTGGCATTATGGGAATATGATACCTCGCTATTTCCACTTTAAAATCTCATTGTGACAGTTTATTAGAATGTAAAATGCATCAGTTACTAAGGGACTGCAAGAAAAACAGGAAAAATGCTGCTGTTATTTTAAAATTGGGACTTAGTGATATTTTATTTATTTGCAAGGAGCGAGAGAAAATAAGCACACTAGGTCTTCCAGCCACTATAACTTAACTCCAGATACCGCCTTGTGCATCTGGATTTATGTGGGTACTAGGGAATTGAACCTGGGCCAGCAAGCTTTGCAAGTAAGTGCCTTTAGCTGCTGAGCCATCTCTAACCCAACGTTGGGACTTTTAATGACTTTGACTTTTAGCAGGACTACTCACATTTTCTTCTCATGCCATTTCTGGGGGACATAGCAGTTTGGCTTTCTTGTCTACTGTGTTCTCTTGTGACCTGGATGTGACTCATTAAACCACATGAAATACCTACTGCTTCTTCCCTAAGATGAATGACTGTGTTTTGGGGCAAGCTTCCTGGCCTTGGGCCAGTTGTTTTACCTCTTTAATTTTTGACTCTCAAAGGAGAGTGGAACAGGATGATGTGTGAGATTTATTGATGTTTCTCAGCCTCTGACATGTAGGTCTTGTGGAAATCTTTCCTTTGTCCTAGGATTATTGAGCTGGAGTCCTCATGGACCTATCTGTCCCCAAATGTGTGTGTGACTGTGAAATAGTACAGCCTTGGTCTTATTCTTTCTGTTGCAGGGTTTCAGGAGCTAATGTCACCAGTTGATACTGATTATCAAACAAAGACCTTTGTATATTGTTGCTGAGTTGGCTCCTGGTCTTTAGCCAGGATCGCTCAAGGATGTCACTGACCCACAGTGTTTTAAACAAAATGAATTGTCTTTGGGGTTCCTCAGAACCTTTTGACAAAATGTCATTCTTTTAATTTCTTACCCTTTCTAGCCAATTTATAATTCTAAAAACGAAACAAAATGACCAAAAAGAAAGCTTATTTCTTAAACAGCTGCAAGTCACTAATTACTTCCTATTCTTGCACCAACTTCCTGTTGTCAGGAAAGGGTAGCCCAGAGTGATTTCTTGATTTCTGGGAAGGGAGAACTTCCTTGTTTTTGCCACTCCATAGCAGCTGTGCACTGGAGAGTGTTTTTGTGAACCTTCTGGCTGGTGGAATCGAAGTTTGAGAAGTAAATGTCGCTTTCACTTATAACTGGTGTACCATGTGGTTGTGGGGACAGGGAAGACAGAAACTTCCATGGTTTAAGCTAGAGGATTAAAATCTTTGTGTAGAAAAGGAACTAATATTTTTGAAGACAGGGAGCTCTCTAAGATTAAGTCCAGCTTTATGTTGCAGCCTAAAATAAGCTAAAGTAACATACAGTTATTTAACTTAAAAACCCTGCAGTCACTTCTGAACAGTTTATTTACCATTTATCTGAATACCATGTTCTCCTTTGAAATCAGCTTGCATGTACAAAAGGCTCCATGGATCCCAGCCAGTGAAATACCATATCACTGGAACATTCAGTGAGCTGTGGAGACCATAGAAAAGCTGTGGAGTAGTGGAAGATTGTAGGTGCCTAAGAGGACTCTCTCAGGAATATCCACAGGGTCTTCTGTAATGGTTCCTCTTCCCTGTCTTTGAGGGTGTTTCCAGAGAGGTTTAACGGAGGTGTAAGACCTATCTTGAATGTGGGCAGTACCATTCCGTGGCCCGAGGTCCAGGACTGAAAAAGCCATCCGAATGCCAGCATTCTCTTTCTCCATTCTCGAATCACCTGTGTGCGCAGACTCCTGTCCTCATGCCTTCAGCGCCATGCTGAGCTGAACCCTCAAGCCAGGAGCCAAAGTAAATTCTTCTTCCTCAAGTTACTTTTTGACAGGTATTGTGTCTCAGCTACAACAAGAGGAGCGAGTACAATGTGGCTTCAGCTTGGGTCTGCTGGGTGTGCGGTGGGACTCCTGCAGAGGGTTCAGAGTAGGAAGTCTGACTGACTGCCCAGCTAGGGAGAGGCTAAACACAGCCTGTCGAATGGCAATCAAGGCTTCTGCTTGAGTGTAGAGGAGGTACCAAAGGAGGCCAGGATCATGGTCAGCTCAGCTGGCTTGGTGAGTTTGTGCTTAATCCTGGCTGCTAGGGCTCGTGGAAGGGTTGCAGAAATGGGGTAGCAAGCTAGGACAGCAGCTCATCTCTGACTTGGTCCATAGCTGTACTTTCGCCAAGTATGGTGGGGGGAGGAGGGCTTTGTCAAACCACCAGAGTTGTGAAATCAGACAGACCCACGCTGATGTTCATAATGTGCTACAGAGGGGATTGAGTCCAGGAGGAGCCAAAAGAGCAGGCTGTCTCCCAGATCTAACTCTTTTCTTATGTCTCATGTAGCCCAGGCTGACCTTGAACTCAACTAGATAGCTGAGAATAATGTTGAACTCTTATTCCTCCTGCTTCTCCCTCCTGAGTGCTGGAATTACAGGGGATGCTACCATGCCTGGCTCCCAGATGTAGCTTTTGTTGAGAAAGTCAGATTGTTGGCTTTTTGAAATAAGAGGGGTGCTATTAAAAGGTAACATTTTGGGGCTGGGGATGTAGCTCAGTTGCCTAGCAAAGCCCTGGGTTTGATTGTCCTCAGCACTGAATAGGTCAGGACTGGTGGCACATGCCTGTAATTCTATCACACAGGAGGCAGAGACAGGAGGATCAGGAGTTTAAGGCCATCCTCAGCTAAATAGTGTGTTTGAGGCCAGCCTAAGATATAAAAGACCTTGTCTCAAAAAAACAAACAAAAACAAAAACAAAAAACCACAAGCTTGTTTCTAGAATGTGAGCTGTGACTGTACTTGACCTTTAAAAATCTTCAGTGATCTTACTGGGGTGTGCAGTCTATTAAGTTTATTTAGAAGGAATATAATTTTGACTAGAGTTATACTTAGGAGTTATAGGTCTTCCTTAGATGAAATCATGATTTGTCTGTATTCCAGTGTTCACCTGTATGCCTCACATAATCCTGAAGCACTTAGTTGTTCAGGGAAAGCTGTTCTTACACTGTAGAAAATACACAGAACATGTGAAGCCCACTCTTGAAGAAATCATGGCTGTCGGCCGCTCCCCCTATGTATGTGTGTATAGTATGTTGTTGTTGTTGTGGTTGTGTGTGTGTGTTTGTGTGGTATATGTAAATATGCCTCTAGTGCCCATCTGTACATTTCCTTGAGACAGAGTCTCTCACTGAACCAGGAACTACCTCCCTGCCCCCCCCCCAAAAAAAAAAAAAAAAAAAACCTGGCTGGCCAGAGAGCTCTAGCAATTCCCTGGTTTCTGCTTCCCTCTACACTGGGGTTACTGGTTATGTGTGACCACACCCAACTGTTTACTGAATCAAACTCAGGGTGACTCAGGCCCTCTCAGGCCCTCATCCTTGTGTGGCAAATGATCTAACCTACTGAGCCATCTCCTGTATCATTCTTATCTTATATCATTGTTTTTAAAAGTAATTTTTAGTAAATTACATAAGGTGTTTTTTTTTATTTTTATTTATTTATTTATTTATTTTTTGAGGTAGAGTCTCACTCTAGCCCAGGTGCTTACCTGGAATTCAGGCTGACCTCGAACTCATGGTGCCCCTTCTACCTCTGCCTCCCAAGTACTGGGATTAAAGCATGCATTACCTGTGCCCGGACCCCATGTTCTTTTGTTTTACTGTACTGAAGTGGAATGGAAGATATTCCTTGAAACACAGTACAGTGGGAGCCTTCAAATCAGCCAGGCTTATTTAAGAAAGATTAAGAGAGATTTTGAAATACAGTCTGAATTTAGCCAGTAATGTTCTGTAGTGTCTCTTAGAACTGGTGATTGACTTCTGTGTAAGTGGTTATTGGTAGGATCATTAAACACTTCAAGAATGTGAAGGATGGACAGCTGTGATTGGTTGACTAAAGCAACCTCCTTTCTTCCTTTCTCTAACTGCAGGAGACCTGCCTGGGTGAGTGTTCTACTCGTAGTTTGCTTGCAGTATGTTCCCAAACCTCTTACCTTACCTTCTTATTTATTTATTTTTGGTGTGTAGTATGTGTGGTGTGGATGGGCACAGTGTCTGCACATGTGTGTGTAGATGTGTACACGTGTGTGGAGACCAGAAGAACACATCAGGTGCCTTCTAACTGAAGCAGAGTCTCTCACTGAACCTGAATGCCCAGGGAAGCCCAGTGATCCTCTTGCCTCTGTTGCCCCTCAGCACTGGGGTCACAAATGTGTGTGGCCATGCCTGACCTTTTACTTGGGTGCTGGGGATCGAACTCAGGTCTTTATGCTTGTGCAGCAAAAGCTTTTACCTGCTAAGTCCTCTCCCCAGTCCCTATTTTTTTTTTTTAACTTTCTTTTAAAGACCTGGTTTTGCCATGTCACCCAGGCAAGTCTAGAATTCTCTATGTAGCATAGGTCTCAAACTCATGACTCCCTTATCTCCGCCTCCCAAGTGTGAGGATTACAGGGAAGACTCACCACATCTGGCTTATTTCACTCAGTTTTGAAGACAAACTTGTAAGAAGCCAAGCTCCTTTGTATACACTTTGCCTACCAGGTAGCTAAGCTTGTCACTCCCAGCTCCCAGCCTACCCCTGGTGGTTGTACTGTGTCCTCAGTGAAAGCCACCATTTTCCTGGTCTCTCCATTCTGCCCTTTCCCCATGCCTTTCTCCTGTCCCTAGGGTCTCCTTTGGCTTTGTTTTTTAAATAAATCATCTTCTCTCAACTGTGACCAGTGTTCTTACAAGTCCTCAAATCTGGGGACATCCCTTCCCTACAGATATTTAGACCACCCTTCCACAGTGTCTTCTGCTGGGTTGGGTCATTCTTCACTCTCATTCTGCTGTCTTGATTCTCTCTGAGAAGAATCAATTCTCTGTTCTGGGACCCTTTACTGGCTGCAAGCAGTTTGTAAATCACCTGGGTAGGTGACTATGACTTTCCAAGTTGACTGTCATCTCCTCCTGTGGTGTGTGAAATTCTCAGCAGGTGGAAATCTCCCAGAGGGCTGAGCTAGTTTCCAGATCTTAGCGTGGCACTGGGTCTCATTAGGTTTTCTCTTTGCTTAGCTGCTGTAGAAACTTATAGATGCCATCTGCCACTGTGGTTTTAAGAAGAACGATAATGGTGACATGTGATAAGAGATCTGTTGCTTTTAGATTATTATTTTAGACAGAATACATCTGCCTTGTATAGGAAATGACACTGTCCTTACTAGAGGTTTGTTTAAATCTGGCACTCAGGGAAACTTTTAGCTTCCAAACAGCTCCTCCACATCCCCACCTCTCTAGGTGCCCGGTAGCCTACACTCAGTCACTGGGCCATGTCCTGAACAGCAGCCCCAGCCTGGCTCACCCTCTCTGCTTCCTGGCTAGTTTTTAATTTCCTTGGCTTCTGACCACCCTCCTTTAACGTTCTGCTGCTCCTGGTTCTTTGACACCTGAATGTCCACTCGTGCTGACCTTGGGCTTTCCCAGGCTCTCCTCTGTGGTTGTCCCATCAACTCTGGCTGACAGCTCATCTCAGCAGTCTGGCTTCTTGGTTTGTCATTTTGACAGTTCCTTGTGGGAGGGGTTGCTAGATTTTTCTCTTCCTAAAGAAGAAAGGGGAGACCTGTGTCATGTCATTCCCCACTGCCTCCACTTCTTGTCGGAAGTAGTCGTTTCATAAGACAACTAATTTCTTTTGATATCTCAGAGCCTGGTAGTATATTTTGTTCTAAATACGTAGTATATTTTAAAAGCAGCAATAGATTTTTCTCCTCCTAGGAATTCATTTTATATCAGAAAATTAAATGATGTCTTGATATATTTAGGACTGGTTCATCATTCCCAGTGTGGTTTTGTTT
Organism: Zapus hudsonius; assembly: GCA_004024765.1. Lineage (NCBI taxonomy): Eukaryota > Metazoa > Chordata > Mammalia > Rodentia > Dipodidae > Zapus > Zapus hudsonius. The sequence goes on along the minus strand of PVHP010051474.1, from coordinate 1,044 downwards.
GTTTTTCCTGAGGACTGATTTATATGATATTGTTTCATTTAGGAGATAAATGCCTGCCTGCCATCCTTTTTCCCTCCCTTTCCTTTCCCTCCCTTCCCTCTCCTTTCCCCTTCATTCCTTTTTCTTTTTTTTTTTTTCAGCCTGACCTGGAACTCACTATGTTGTCTCCGGGTGGCCTCTAACTCATGGTGATCCTCCTACCTCTGCCTCCTGAGTGTTGAGATTAAAGGCGTGCGCCACCATACCCGGCCCCTTCCTTCCTTTTTTTACCTCTTTCCCTCCTCCCTTCCTCCCTCCCTCCCATTCTTCCTCCCTTCCTTTTCTGTGTCATTTGATTTGTACATAATATCAAACTCCCTAGTTTTCTTTTTAGATTTGAGGCTAGGAACTACTTCTTTTCTGAAATTTCCCGTAGGTTGAGTTTAGCCTCTCCTGTGTCATCCCATGTACCTCATTCTTTGTGTGTCTCTCAACAGGATCTCATAGCCTAGACTGGCCGAGAACTTGAACTTGTGTGCAGCTCAGGCTGGCCTTAAATGAACTCAATCTTCTTGCCCGCACCTTCCTAGTGCTGGGATTGCAAACACAAGTCACCATGCCTGTCACTCACAGGATCTTTGATAATTATCTTGTTACTTTGTGTGCCTCTCCACTCACCTGTAGAGTCCTCATCATCATGGGCATTGTCTTCTTTGCTATGGCAAGCTGATAGTCCTTGGAATCCAGTAGGCACTCTCTAAATATCTGGTGAGTGAGTGAATGAATGAATGCAGTTTTTGATAAATAACAACCTTATTTCATGACTTTGAAGTCCTCCTTTTTCTATGGTCCATTCCCTTATTAGATTTCAGATAATAGGAGCATAAACCCAAAAGTTTACTGTGGAAGACGGGGCTTGATCTGCTCAAATAAGTTTGTCTTATTTTTATTTCCATAGTTTACATTCCTAGTCCTTTATTTACCCCAGAGTCACTCAAGGTCTTGTAAGAATGCACCTTTAGGAAGAGGTCAGGGCAGACTAGATATATAAACACTGATGTATGC
>PVHP010051473.1:0-11710 GCA_004024765.1 Zapus hudsonius | reverse complement strand
CAATCCCACCAGCAGTGAATAAGATTTCCTTTTTACTTGCATCCTCACCAGCATCTGTTGCTGGTGGATTTTTGTGTAATTGCCATTCTGACTGGAGTAAGGTAGAATCACATTGTAGGTTTTTAAAAATATTTTATTTATTCATTTTCAAGCAGAGAGAGAGAGAGAGAGAGAGAGAGAGAGAGAGAGAGAGAGAGAGAGCGCACACCAGGGCCACCGCCTTATGGGTCTGGCATATGTGGGTACTGGGGAATTGAACCCAGGGCCTTAGGCACTAGAGGCAAGTGCCTTAACCGCTGAGCCATCTCTCCAGCCCACATTGTAATTTTGATTGGCATTTCTCTGATGATTAAGTATGATGCACTTTTTTTTAAATGCGAATTGGCCATTTGTGTTTTTTCCTCTGTGAATTCTCTTTTGAGATCAATGCCCCATTTTGTGAGAGGGCTGCTTGTTTTTGTTGTTTTTTTAATCTAATTTTGTGAGTTCTTTAGTCAAAGAGGTCCTGTGTTAAGGCCAAAACAAAACATTTCAAAAGTCTTGGGGTAAAACTGTTAAAGTTATTTGTCTTATTTTATGAGTTAGGTCCTCAAAGACAAACATGGGCTGGCTATTCGGATGTAGAGGGATATAGAAGAAAATTTCTTTTAAGTCAAATACTTAGTGATGAGTAGTTTTTAGGAAAATTTGAGTTAAGCATGTACAAGGATTGGGTACCACCAGATGGAGGGGGATAACTAAGGTTCTGAACTCATCTCCATGTATAAGTTTCTTTCTGTAGCCAAAGAAAAGGAGAATTATATGGGCTAGAACATTTTTTAGGATTCCCTGTCTCTTTAGGGATATAAATATGGGTTTAAGTTTTTAAATTGTTTTTGGCTTTAAGAGAACTGTTTTTGGTGATGGAAGCCAGGTTCTTAAGATGTATTTGAACAGGAGTGGCCATGACAGCTTGACCTATAAAGATACATACTAAAAAAAATAATAATAAAATGAAACCCATGATAAAGTAATTTTATTTTCTCTAGATCCAATCCTGCCAGAGGCAAGATCAGAGTGAGAGAAAAGATTACACTCACCACCTCAAATCCACATAAATCCAGATCCAGATGAAAAAGCCAGGAGCTTTGCTCAGCTCTGGCTTGTTTATAAAAATCATTCTTGGTTGGGGATTTAGCTCAGTGGATGAGTGCTTGCCTAGCAAGCACAAGGCCCTGGGTTCAGTCCTCAACACCACAAAAAAAAATCATTCTAGAGGCAGGTCTTCATGAATACCCTATCCTCATCTAAGTAGATCAAAGCCCCAACTAGGGCTGGAGAGATGGCTCAGCGGTTAAGGCACTTGCCTCCAATGCCTAAGGCCCTGGATTCAATTCCCCAGGACCCACATAAGCCAGACTCACAAGGTGGTGGCCCTGGTTCTCTCTCTTTCTCTCTCTCTTTCTCTCTCTCTCTCTCTCTCTCTCTCTCTCTCTCTCTCCTTGAAAATGAATAAAGAAAATATTTTTTTAAGCCCCAACTAGACAGGAGCACAGCAAGGCTGTGTGAGGTCAGAGTGGGACAGCCTAAAGAAAAATCTACCTTCTAATCTCTGATATGTTGACTGTTGGCCTTATTTCCCAAGTGACCAAAGTGCTACTCAGAAATTTCTTACCTAAGAATAAATCTTGAAATGTACTCTAAAAATTTTCCTCTAGCAATTTCAGAGTTTCATGAACTCTGAAAGTTTCATTTGGAGATGAGTTTTCTGTATGTAGGCTGAGAGATCTAGGTTCATTCTTCTACATGTAGATATCAACTATATCCATTTTCTCAGCACCATTAGTTGAAAATACTGGGGGTATTTCATGCTTGGCATCTTTCTCAAAAACATCGGGTGGTTAAAATTGCATGGACTTATCTTTGGGTCATCTATTCTATTCCATTGATCAGTATGGCTGTTTTGTGCCAGTATCATGCTGTTTTTATTACAATGGCTTTCAAGTATAACTTGAAATCAGGTATGCGGTATTAGCATTCTCCAGAGGATCAGAACCAACAGACTGAATGATAGTAAAAAGGGAATTTATTGGATTAGCTCACAATGAAAAGATCAAAACAGCCATAAGAACTCCATTTTGTGCTCAGTCCTCCATCTTAGCTAAAAGCTGACCTCAAACAGATGTTCTTATAAAAAAAAAAGTCTGTGCCAAAAGATATCTTGCTACCTAGACTCACCCAACAGACAGTACGATGCAAGGTCCCTGGCTGTCTGCGGTCAGGCCATTCTGACACAACAAAGCCGCAATTGCAGAGGCCTGGAAAGTCTCCAATTGTGGTTTTTGCCATTAAATACCCAAGGTTGTAACTGTTCAGGGTCGCATCCCCCACGGCCCGAGCTCGAGCTTGTAATAAAGATCCTCATGTGTTTGCATCAGACTTGGTCTCCCTGGTGGTCTCTGCAGGGGTCTCACTCCTTGGGCACAACATTTGGGGGTTCGTCCCAGATCCCTCGCAACCCCCAACCCGGAGGATCTCAACTACCGGTCATATTTTTTCTTCCTTTTTTCATGCTGATCAGTTTACTTCACTTTTCAGTTGTCTGAGCCCGTGGTCGATCTCTACTCGGTTGGTGAGCAAAAAGGCTAAGGTGGACTCACCAAGGGGCTGCACTCACAGGACCCTGAGTGATGGCTTCTGGAGGGGCACTGAGACCCTCATCTGGGACACTTGTCCATTGGCTTAGGACACAAGTGCATCACTAACTCTTTTGTGTGTGTGTGAAAGACAGGACAGGTCGTTCCCGTCAGCTGGCCAGAGGCCATTGTCATCATTTGACTTTCTTTTTTGCATCCATTTTAACTGTTGTTTGTCTTGTCTGCATGAATCTGTTACTTGTCATGGAGAAGCCTTTGTCTACTCCCCTGCATCTAATGATTGCTCACTTCCCTGAGGTTGTCTCCCCAGCTAATAACACCTTTTGGTTTCGGTAAAAGAAAGTCACCTATGAAATCATTTTTGCAACAAAGTTCTGCTTGATCTGACTGTATCTTAAACCTGCCCGAATTTCTCTGAGTGTGGCTACCCCTCCATAAATCTCCCCACCCTGACTATGTTATCCCTCTTCCCAGACCATGAAAAGACCCAGGCCTTCCAGAGGACAAAATACCAATGGAGCAAAAGGGTTAATGGTTAAAAGTTGTAAAAAAGTTAACTATCGGAAACCAAAGAATTCCAGAAAACCTAACAGAAAAAAGTCCTTAAAAATAAGACAGAGAGGGGCTGGAGAGATGGCTCAGCGGTTAAGGCACTTGCCTCCAGTGCCTAAGGCCCCGGGTTCAATTCCCCAGGACCCACATAAGTCAGACCCACAAGGTGGTGGCCCTGATGCTCTCTCTCTCTCTCTCTCTCTCTCTCTCTCTCTCTCTCTCTCTCTCTCTCTCTCTCTGCTTGAAAATGAATAAATAAAATATTTTTTAAAAAAATAAGACAGAGAGGATAATTTATACTAACAGACAGGACAGACCCAGCTGCACAGGGAAAGTGTCTTCCGGAGAACAGTTAACTGCACTATTTCAGCTCTGTAAGTCCTGCTTAATTGCACTCCTGTTTGAAAAATTCCTTATAGAAATGCTCCAAGGTTTTGGAGATTTAAAAACCCATTATTTCCTTTCTTAGCCCTACATTTGGGTGAGACAGCTGCTGGCCAGCTCCTGTGTGCACAAATACAGACTTGCTTCAATTTGGCTTAATTTTGAGTCTGTGGTCTATTCTTTGCATTTGTGGGTTCAACAACAACATCCCACAAAAGCAGTCTGCAACTCCAAGTGTCACGGAACCTCAGTCCACATGGCCAGAGGCCTCAGCAGTCCAAATCCAGCCCTGAAGACCTAAAGGCTTCCTGGGGAGCTGCTGATCTTCAGTCCAGGCTGGAAGGCTGAGGAAGCTTCATTCCAATGCCTACAAGATGCACAACAAGCACCAGCAACCAGGCAGGCAGCGGAGAAGAGAGGAGATTTTCTCCCCATTATATAGCCTTAGGGCAAGGTCATTTTTTTATTTTTTATTGTCCATAATAAGTTACATTATTTAGTGGGCAAATAATGAGTTGTTATCCCCAATTCCCCTATGCCCCCTTCCCCATCCCCAATCAGCTGGACATCCTCCTCCATGGGCTGTCTGGATCAGTCCTTGGGGCAGGGGACCATGGATAGCCTAGTATTCAGCCCCGTTCTTCTGGCCCAAGTGTGTGGTTACTGAGGGGTGTCATGCCTCTGGATCGTCTCCCCCACCACAGCTCTCACAATCATTCCGCCCCCTCTTCCGCTCAGTTTCTACATAGCCCCACATAGTGTACTCTCCTTCTTACTTCATAAACTTGAGGGATTAATAAACCTTTCTCTCTAAGCCTTTGCCTGTCCTCGTGTCACCACACCTCATTGACCAAACAGATAAGAACACAAAGCAAATATGAATCTAATCCAAAAATACTTTCCCAAAGGCATCCAAAATCATGCTAGAAAAAAAATGCCAAACACCATCACATAGCCATGATAACAAATTGGATTAAACATCAAAGGATGTGTAATGTCATTTTATAGGAACACATCCTACTGGGCTTCTTCCATAGCTCATACTTTAAAGTGATAATTTATCAGCATGGCCTCCCATCTAAATAATCCCAATTGGCTCTGCCTATCAAACAAAAGTTTATCAAGGGAACATCTCAAGAAGGAAAACTTGGAAGGACACCCCACCTCCTCTAGTAAACAAAGCTCAGTTCTGCACCATTAAGCATAAGTCAAATAAGCCAAGAAGAATAAATTGAGGACAACATACACCTGAAGAATACAACCACATGAAATTATACATAGTTCCTCAATAGGAAAGCAAGAAAACATTCTGGATAAAGGCCAGAGAGGGAAGAAAAGATATTCATCATTTAAGAATTACTGAAAATAAAGTTTGAAATAAACATTCAAAAAGAATTGAAATGAGAAGGTAAATGCAAAAAGGAGAAAATATGAGAAAAAACACATTATCATGTACTCAAGAAGTTATTTGATTAGTAACTTATAAAAATGTCAGAAAAAAGTATCAAAAGCTATAGCAGAAACTTTCACCTAAGAAGTGTATAATGACAGGCTGGAGAAATTGCTCAGTGGTTAAAGACACTTGCTTACAAAGCTTACCACCCCAAAATAGAATCCCCAGTCTATGGCTACACCACCATGAATGTACCCGAGCTCATCCAAAATAAAATCCCCAGTACTCATTTAAAACCAGATTCAGAGACTGTCCCATTTCCATATATATATTACAATGTATTCGATTTTTTTTTTGGAAATTGGAAGATCACTAACCAAGGATGTGAAAGACTTATATAATGAAAACATTAAAACACACAAGAAGGAAATAGAGTAGAATGTGAAAAACTGGAAGGATGTTCCATGCTCCTGGATAGGGAGAATTATTAATATAGTAAAAATCCTTGCTTTTGGCAATCCTCGCAAAAGCAATATACATATTCAATGCCATGCCGATAAAAATCCCATCCTCTTTCTTCACAAACATAGAAAAAATAATCTCAAAATTTATATGGGCTGGCAAAAGGCCTCAGATAGCCAAAGCTATCCTAAGTGAAAATACTCAGGAGGTATCACCATGCCCGATCTGAAAACATACTACAAGGCCATAGTAACAAAAACAGCATGGTACTGGCATAAAAACAGGCAGACAGACCAATGGGACAGAATTGAAGACCCTGCTCTCAGTTCAATTAACTGTAGTTACTTGATCTTAGACAAAGGTGCCAACAATGTTCCCTGGCATAAAGATCGCTTCTTCAACAAATGGTGCTGGACAAATTGGATTAATACCTGTAAAAAATGAAAATAGACCCACTCCTCTCACCATGCACAAAGATCAACTCCAAATGGATCAGGGACCTCAACGTAAGACCTAAAACCCTGAAGACCCTAGAAGAAAAAATAGGAGGAACTCTCCACCAGATAGGAGTGGGGAGAAACTTCCTGAGCAAACCTCCAGTAGACCCGAAGTGCGACAATCACTTAACCAATGGGACCTCATCAAGCTCAAAAGCTTCTGTACCGACAAACATACCATACTCAAAGCCAATAGACCACCATCAAACTGGGAAATGATATTTGCCAGCGATAATACAGACAGAGGTCTAATTTCTAGAACTCAAAAAAATAAATAATAAAAAATCAAACAGCCCCCTCACAAAATGGGGCATTGATCTCAACAGAAAATTCACAGAGGAGGAAACACAAATGAGCAATTCTCAATTAAGAAAGTGCCCCTCATCCTTAATCATGAAGGAAATGCAAATCAAACTACAATGAGAGTCCACCTTACTCCAGTCAGAATTGCCATTATCAAAAAAGCCAACAACAATAATTGCTGGCAAGGTTGTGGGGACAAAGGAATCCTCATTCACTGCTGGTGGGAATGCAAACTTGTTCAACCACGATGGAAAGCAGTGTGGACGCTCCTGAACATATTAGACATAGAGCTACCAGTGGACCCAGCTATCCCTTTAGTAGGCATCTATCCTCGAGATGTCACACCCCAGAATAGAGACATTGGCTCAACCATGTTTATTGCAGCGCAATTCATAATAGCCAAGAATTGGAATCAACCAAATGTCCATCACTGGATGAATGAATAACAAAACTGTAGTAGATTTACACAATCGAATTTTACTCAGCAGAAAGAAGAAAATTAATGATGAAATTTAAAGAAAAGTGGACAGATTTGGAGCAGATCTTACTTAGCAAACACAAAAGAACAGAAACTCAAACGCCACACATTCTCCCTCATATGCAGCTTCTAACCAGGTTAAGCTTAAACTCTAAACAAACCTGAGAGGTGAAATGAGAGACTGTAAAAGGGGTTGAAGGAATGGGGGGAGGAAAAAGGGGGTGAATCAATAAGTTGAACCAATAATGAATCGTAATAATAAAATCCTTATTTCCATACAGCAAGCTTTCGAGGAAGAAGGGGGTATCACCTTCTAAGATGGACCATGATTGGAATGGGAGGAAGAATAACTCCATGAAAAGTGGATCAGACCTGGAACTCCCTGGCCCAGTCGTTGGTTCCTTCCCACACTGAGCTGTTGACCAAAGAGACCCACAAGGTCCCTAAAACAAGACAGAATTCTGTCAAAGCCCTTGAGTACCCACCCCAGGCCAGAGGTAAGATCCTATTGCTGAAGAAATCACAGAAAGTCATCACACAAGATTCAGAATGGTAACCAGCCCCCAGAAGCTAACATATGCAGAGCTGGAAGGTGCTATGTAAGCAGCCAGGGGAAATTGGTCAAAAATATATGGAGAAAGCAGAGACCACTGATATAGAATGCAGACCGTTGCCATGAAGTGGCTGAACACACTGCCTCCTGGGAGAGAGCAGAGAGGCAAGAAGTGGGCATTTGGGCAATAGAGGCGCCATAACCTGGGGAGAGTAGTCAAATGCTCTCAAATCGGCCCAGAAATCCAGTCAGTGTCAAGGAGCCCTTAAATGGAACTGGGACTCAGGTCAAAATCCTATGAGAACCAAAAACTTGGGCCCCAAGGAGAAACTCCCATTACTAGAGAACCGCAGAAAGGCTAATTCCAATAGAATCTCGCCAAATTAGAAATGTGAGTCTCATTTAACTCACATTGACCTCACTCTCCCATGGAGATCCTGTTGGTTTGTATTTTTCAGAAGGCAGTGAAAGAGCTGAGGTCTTTCCAACTCCACTAACAAGCTACAGGAGGAGGGCTGACATCCTGGCCAGAGATGAACCACCCCAGGCTTATCATGTAGGCCCCAAATGAAACCCTGGAGAGAGACGGGATAGCATGAGATCTATCAGCACAGCTAATCGGTCAACCCAGGGTAAACCAGTGTGACAGACACCACAATTTCCAACACAACCTAAAGCAGTATAGTACAGAGGCCATAAAGATCTCAACAATAAAGCAGTCTTAAAACTCACCCACCATGACTCAGGCAACTAAGCGGAAGAGAGAGGAGAATATCCAGAGACATCACCCCCTCAGCAACAACACACAATTAGGGGGGAACCTGGCTGCCGGTTGTGCTGTCCATAACCTCCTACCCCATGGAATGATCCAGTATGCCCACCAAGGAGGATACCCAGGGATTGGGGACAGGGTTGAGGGAATCAGGGATACCAACATAATATTTACTAATACAATGCATCTAATTTTGGACAATAAAAGTAAAAATAAATAAAACCAGATTCAAAAAGTGGTGCATGCATCTGGAGTTCTTTGATAGTAAAAAGAGGCCCAGGTATGCCCATTCCGCCCCCCTCTCCTTGCAAGTAAATAAAAATATTTTAAAAAGAAATACATAATGTTTTCATTGATTATTTATTCAACACAAATTTAAAAGCCAGAAGGACTTGGAATGATGTATTCCAAGTTTTGAAAATAACAACTGTCAGACAAGACCACTATATCTAGCAAATTTCTTTTTTTTTATTGTCCATAATGAGTTACATTATTTAATGGGCAAGAAATGAGTTGTTATCCCCAGTTCCCCAATGCTCCCCCTCCCCATCCCCAATCGGCTGGATATCCTCCTCCGTGGGCCATCTGGATCAGTCCTTGGGGTAGGGGACCATGGATAGCCTAGTATTCAGCCCGGCTCTCCTGTCCCTTTTATGTTGCAGCAAATTTCTTCATAATTGAAGGAGAAATAAGGACATACTCCAGATGCATACGCCACTTTGTGTATCTGGCTTTATGTGGGTACTGGGGAATTGAACTTGGGTCATTAGGTTTGCAGGCAAGCACCTTACCCACTGAGCCATTTCTCCAGCCTGAACATTAGATTTTTTAAAAATACTAGCTTGCCATTTATCCCATTATACTATTTATCCCATAACTGAAAAGCTGTGTGTTCCATTTGAATTAAATACCCATTAATGTGGGGGAAAAGACCAGCATCTAGACCTATCTTCTCAAACAATCAAACACAAACTATAAGGGAAGATCCTAAGTTCTCTAGAAAAGGAAAAAACGGGGTCTTCTGTACAGCCCCATGAATCAGACTTTCCTGCTATAAGGATACTAGAGAAAGTCTATCAACGTTCATAAGAATAAAAACAAAATTAGAATCCACTTTGTGCATTAGATACATAAATCAGGGAGCATAACAATTCTCAACACAAAACAGCTCGAAAGTTATACCTCCATTTGTCATCTGTAAGGAGCTCTCCAGAGAGTATTCTTCCCTCACAGTGATAAACACTTCACATGGAAAAGGCATGCAATCTTGATGTGGTGACCAACAGGGCTTTGAGGGTTAGTCACCTGTGGGTACAGCTCAGGTCCAACGCTAACACATGAGTTTCCAAACAGATTTTACAGGAGGAACAACAATATTTTCAATTGTGCATGTTGACTAGCATCTGGGATAACCCCCAGGGCGGCCTAGAGAGAAACATCCAGAGGTGGCACCAGTGGCCGGGGGCCTGCGTGTCGTGAGACCATTGTACTGTGGATAAGCGGAAGGCAGGTGTGTGAAGGCTCGCAGGGTTAGGCCTTTGGTTTGGTAAGTGAGCTGAGGAGTTTCCCTTCAATATGCTATGATGCTTGGACATTTTACAAAGACAAAACAAAGATACTTATGCCGACTCAGAAGAAAGTTCCCTCTTTCAGGGGTGGACAGTCCATAAAGACCTACTAGGCCCCCAGGAAAACACCTGTGACATACCAGCCAGCCAACCTCGAGCTTCCTCCATTCTCCCAGGGCACACATTCAAAAAGACAGCATTCTTTGGCCTTAGTCACCCCAGGACCAAATGACAGGCAAGTAGGGAACACCTCGTAGCACAAAGACAACAGAAATTGTCTAAATCAGTTCTAAACTGCAAACAGCGCCCCATGGTTCATTCCCCAAAAAGCCTAATAAGGCTCTGTCTTCTCCATCCCTTTCAGGCCTGGCTTCCACTTTCCCTGCAACCACTTTGTCCACACTGACCACTCAGTTGTCCCGCGAAGCCCTGCACTCTGTGACATGTGTCCGGAACCTGGGAGATCATAAGAAACCTTGAGCTCCAAGCTCTCCCCATGTGTATGTCACACGTGCCTTACCATGCTATGGAATAATTCAATATCCTGGAGAAAAATAGGGAACTCCCCCTTCTCTTTCTCTCTCTTAGACTGTATAACTGGCACAATGCATGAACAAAAACTACCTACAGTTCTAAAACTTTGAGTCCGAAATGCCACATATTCTCCCTCACATGTGGTCCTTAAGCAGGATAACCGTGTTCTTTATGCAGACTAGTAGTAAGAAGTGAGAGATTATGAATGAGGGGTAAGGGATGGGAGGAGGGGAATGGCTTAAACTTGAGGATAAACCATATTAGGTTCAAAAACATAAAATCCTCACGAGCATATTGTAACCTATTGAGTAAGTAGTGAGCGTCATCTTTCAAGAGGGGCCGTGAGTGGTAGGGGAGAGAGTCTAAGCCTGTGAATAATTAGATCAGCCTGTCAACCCCTGGTTCCAACCACTGGTTCCTTCCCTCACTGAGCTGTTGACCAAAGTGACTCATGAGATTCCAACAACATGACAGAATTCTGTCAAAGCTCTTGGGTGCCCTCCCTGGGCCTGAGGCAAAACCCTGTTGCTGAAGAAACCACAGACTGCATCGATCAGCATCGAGAAACCCTTCAACGTCCGGAATGGTATCCAGCCCCCAGAAGGCAGTTAGTGTAGTGCTGGAAGGCACTGCACAGGCTGACAGGGGAAACTGATCAACGACAGCTGGAGTAAACAGAGACCACTGACACGAAACACAATCTGTGGTCATGAGTAGGCTGACCACACCCCCTACTGGGAGAGAACAGCAAACCAAGAAAGGAGCACTTGTGCAATGGAGGAGCCTGGGCCTGGGGGAGACAATCAACAGCTTTCAAATTTGGCCAATTTTCCACTTAGTGAGGGGGACCCCTTGTCTGGAACTTGGGATTCAGGGCAATAGTTACCGGATCCCGTACTCTTGGGCTCCTAAGACAAGATGCACTGTGGGAGTGATTGACGGGGAGGCTACTAAAAATAGAATCTAGGTAACCCAGAAATGTGTATATTTGTTAACATACACTGATCACACTCTCCGATGGAGATTGTGCTTGTATTTTTCAGGATACAGCGAGAGAGCTGGGGACCATCTAACCCTACCAACTGACCGTAGGCCGATACCTGAGATTCTGGCAAGAGAGGAGCCACCACAGTCATACCGTGGAGGATCCATATGGAATCCCACAGAGAAGGACGGGAACAACAAGGGACCCACAGCCACAGACATTCAATCTACACAGGATAAGCCAGTGAGACAGAAACCAACGATCTTTGACACAAAGACCCCTAAACTCACAACCTTAAAGCAGCCTTAATACTCATCCACCATGACTCAGGGAACTACGCAGAAGAGGGGGAGGAAAGATTGTAAGAGCCGTGGTGGGGGAGACTATCCAGAGGCATGGCACCCTTCAGTATCTACACACTTGGGCCAGGAGGACCGGGCTGAGTACTAGGCTATCCAGGGTCCCCTGCCACAAGGACTGATCCAGACGGCCCACGGAGCTGATTGGGGATGGGGAGGGGGGCATTGGGGAATTGGGGATAACAACTCATTGTTTGCCCACTGAATAATGTAACTCATTATGGACAATAAATA
>PVHP010051472.1:0-11448 GCA_004024765.1 Zapus hudsonius | reverse complement strand
GTGTGTGTGTGTGTGTGTGTGTGTGTGTGTGTGTGTGTGTGTGTGTGTGTGTGTTACATAGAACCACACAGACAAGCCTGGTCAGGACACTGCCATAAATTTGGGGCATCTGTAAGCCCTCTGCCTGCCGAGGGGACCCTCCTCCACCCGCTGTGCAAAGGAGCCTGGCATTGCTTTGGATGGAGCAGATGAAAAGCCTCAGCATGGGAAGATCTGTGAGAAAGGTGCTTAGTGACGGGGTGTTTGGTCCACAGTGCATAATGTGCTTATGGATGATAAGACAGGAATTCTCAGAGAAGCTGAAGGAGAAGGATCCAGTTGCTGAACCCTCTGATTAGAACCAGCCACGCGGACTGAATTCGGGGCTCTCTCTAATATCTTGAGGATGTCAGAAACTCAGCCAAATGATTTCTTTTCTTTAAGTAAATTCCATTCATAAAGAAAGAGAAGGGGTGGGCATCTATCTCACTAGTAGAGCACTTGCCTAGGATATGCAAGAAACAGACTTGGAAGAGCGAGGTCATAGGAACACAGTGCAGTCAAGATTTAGTTGGAGCCAAATTCCAGCCCAGTTCTGCCAATCAGAGTGAATCATTTAGTTATTCAATTTATCAGATGTATGCTTTATAATTAAAAGTGCAGCTCTATTTATTTACTGATTACCTTGGGAGGGGAATATTTCTCTATAGCTAAAAATCTCTATTAGTCAATGAATTAAAAAATTTTTCAAAAAAATGTTAGGTACAGACCGGTGCCTGAAGAAGTAATAATTATATTTTCTTATTTGCACAAATTTTGCAAGTAGCCATACCTGGCCCACTTTTTTTGGAATTCTTGTGTTTTCAAAAGAAGCTTATCATTAGCACCTTAAGCTGCTACACTCCTCACTTCAATGTGTTTAACTGAGCTCCACAGCCAGCACAGTCTTAATATAGACATAAAAGTCATTGGCAAGCAGTTATTGTTCACCTGGGTTAAGTGCTACAGGATGTTCAGTGTGGGTAAAGCTAACATTTAGGCTGTCCAAATCAAAGAAGGAAGAAGGAATCTGAAAGAAAAAGGATCAGGAAACACATTCCAAATACGCTTTCCAAAATGCTGATTGCATAGTAATAATTAACTCCTCTGTTAAAGTCACCAGGGGGGGGGAAAGTATATATGAGCCATCTAAAACTCACACTGACACCCCCATCCTTTTTAAGGGAAAAAAATAGTCTTATAAATCATGTACACACAGTAATAAAATCATTATCAAACCAGTGAACTCACCAATTCCTTCAGGCTTTTGCCAAGAAACCAGTGAGACCAACTTCCAAATGCTTTATCTTTCTGAGATGTCTTATGTGATTGGACTTTGGTAGCAGGCCTTGTTTGCAAGGTGTGATGGTTTGATCCAGGTGTCCCCCATAAACTTAATGTGTTCTGAATACTCAATCCCCAGCTGATGGCAGTTTTGGAACTGGAACCTTGTTGGAGCTGTGTTGTTGGGGGTGGGCTTATGGGGGTTCTAGCCAGCTTCCCCTTGCCAGTGTTTGGCACACTCTCCTGCTGCTGTTGTTCACCTGGTGTTGACCAGGAGGTGATTTGACTTTCTGCTCATGCCATTGCTTTCCTGCCATCATGGAGCTTCCCTTTGAGTCCATAAGCCAAAATAAACCCTTTCCTCCCAAGATGCCTTTTGGTGAGGTTCTTTGTGCAGCCACGAGAAAGCTGAGTACAACACGAGGCCACCTCTCAGTAGTAAACATGGATTAAATGTACCTGATAAATCTCCTGGTTTCCCTTGGAATTGTGCAACCAGTGTTCATTTCATGTGGATACTTTGTTTTTATTTCTTTGGTCTGAGTTTTTGAGACAAGGTCTCATTCAGTAGGTCAGGTTGGCCTGAAAGTCACTATGCATCTTAGACTGGCTTTGATCTCAGTTACTCTCCCTCAACCTCTTCAGTGCTGTGAAGATAGGAGGGAGCCACCATGGTCAGCTTTACTATAAGTATTCTAAATACTCCACACTTTTTACAACTCTCCTTTGGTTTGGCTTCATTGTCCTCTTGCTTCTATCCTAGTGGAAAGAGTGTAGGTGTCTTGTTCCTTGGGAATCCTGCTGGCACAAAGGTCCTTGCATAGGACCAGTATGCAATGAAATGACCTCCATGAGGCCAGGAGGTCTTGGGTAAGAAAAGGCCCCAAAGGCACCCCAGCTTTAAGCTGTCCCTCCCTGGCTACTAGCCTAACTCAACAGAAAGCTAGAACCCTGAGTCCCAGGCTAGCATCCAGAGCACTGCAATCAGATTTCCAGCGCAGGCCCAGCAACACAAGGAAATAAAAAAAATAAATAAATAAAACAAGAGTGTATGCCTGTGGGTATAGAAGTCATTGCAAGGGGGGGGGGGGTCACAATAAGGTCAAAGTGGGGAATGGTGGTAGGAAACAATAAAACTTCATTTAAAGCTAGCAAAAATGACCAGAAAGAAAACAGAGAATGGAAGTCAAATAAAAGCTTCCACACAAGCCCAGCGAATAGACTTTGGAGACAAAGAGACCCAGGCGTTAATAAAACAGAGGGATAGATTAAAAATGGTACAAAGCCATTTGACTCTACAACAAGCCAAGGGACGTGCATGCACCAATAAAAGCAGGAAAGTGGGGAACACGGGGTGTCATAGCAACCCCAGGGAGCCCCATTGTGCTCTGGGCTGTAGCTCTCATGGTCACCCATTGAGAAGGCTCCCCACACTCACATGTATGTCCATGCAGGGACAGCTGTGGTCCCCAGCTAGAGGACTTCAATCCACTACACTCCCTCTCTCAAAATCCAAGCCAGGTCTGAACTAAGTCTGTCCTTCCTTTCCCCAACAGCAGTCCCTAGAATGCAGGGGAACAGCCTGGACCATATCCTGGTATACTCTCATCCCCCGGATTACACTGTCCAAATTATTTCAGATCAAGGCAAAACATAGCCTTCCCCTGTGCCCGCAAATGAATCCCCCTGCTCCTTCGGAAGTGAAGACAATGATAATAACCAAGGAAATAGCAAATAGACATGTTTTGCTTGCCTTTGCAGAATCAAGCAGCCCGCTGTTCAGACTCATGGGGGATTTCGGATTTCCAGTGGGATATAAAGCTCATTTACCTGTCTCTAATTCAAAAGAGAAATGCTCATTTCCTTTCATCTCTCTCTGCTCCTTAAATTATAGCTCTCTCCTGTATTAATAGACCATCATTTCTCTCTCCTTTCTGGTGGCTGGAGTGAGTGAGACACTGTAATACTGGAAGAAGAAAAAAAAAGGGAAAAGAAAAGAAAGATGAGTTTCACCAGCAAGACTCGGAATGCAGTGGGAAATAAGAGTGAACTTTTACAGAACCCTAATGGAGATATTGACATGTGTGTCTGGAAATCTAAACTTAGCAAAGCAAGTACAGGCTTTCTCACTTTATTTCAGGATCTGGGAACTTTCAGCAGTGGCGGGTGTCGTATGAATATTTATTAATGCATTGTGAATCAGAACCTGTGATTACTACTCAAACTATCTTTTTACCTTTGCGAGCTTCAACTCCGAAGAATAAAAACACATCTGCTTTAGCTCTCCCCATATTTTATTCAATGTTTTAACAGCTTTGCTGTAAATATCTCATCCATTACGATTCAGTTGTGACTACATCAGCTTCACGTCTCCTGTTTTATGACTGTCATCACAGTGAAACAACACACTGTTAATTCTGTTAACTAACAAGTTCATTGTTCCAGCTAGTCAGCGAGCTCCCGTTTGTTGGGTCCACATGTTAAAAGAGAATCGGTTATGAATCAAAGAAGGGTCTGAGCTAGGCTTCTTCCCTTTGTTCACATCAGTGGGTCTTTATTTGAGATTGTCGTTTACCATCCTTGTCATAGCAGAAATGAGTAAATGCGAAGACGGGCCCAGATTTCGTTGCGTTAGATGGAGAGGCTATACACCCCTCCGAGAAGCAGCTCTGGAATATGCAAGCCATCTTGAAGTTCAAAGTTCTCAGCGTGGACCTTGGGCCACCCACCTGCTTCCTTCCTGTCCGATTTAGACTTTGAGAACTTGTCTTCTTTTAAGTTCTCTCCAGAGATAAACTGCTTCTACTTCTTTCCTCTTACATGTGAAGCAGCCGCGAAGTAGGGTCTGATAGTCAGGAATGTGAGATTTCATTGCCAGCAGCCCTGTTTACCTTCCAGCCCTGCCATCTCCTAAAGGTAGGCACAGATGTTCTAGAACCTTCTGGAGTGCTACATGAACAATGGAAGCACCTCCTTGGTGGTTCTGGCCATCGAATGAACAAACATGTGCAAAGTTCTGTGACCATCATGACTTGCTACCCAAAGGAGGAATCTCTCTGGAGAGTTAAAGCAAATGCAGACCCCTCCTTCCCCCCTTAGCTGCTAGAACTGTGCTGCCTGAAACCCCAGACAGCATGGCCTGCTAGGATTTTTCTATATATAAAGACCGATGTTAAAGTAAGAAACTAACAGCGATCACTAATAATAAAGTCGAGCTACTCTAATGTAGTTGTGAGGGGATTAGAGAGATGGCTCAGTCAGCCAAGTGTTCATCACACAAGCTTTGAAGAACTCAGTTCAGACCCTCAGTACCCATTTTGAAAGCCTGGCAAGGGGCTGGAGAAATGGCTGTGTCTTAGGCACTTGCTTGCAAAGCCTGAATGCCCAGGTTCGATTCCCCAGTACCCACGTAAAGCCACGTGCACAGAGTGATGCATGCATCTGGAGTTAGTTTGCAGCAGCAGGAGGTCCTAGTGTGTCACTTCTCTCTCTTTTCCCCCTCCCTTGCAAATAAATACATAAATGAATAAATAATAATATTTTTAAAAGCCAGGCATAATCATGATGGCACATGCCTGTACCCTCAGTGCTGGGGAGGTGGAGACAGGAGAATCCCCGTGCTTGCTGGTCAGCTAGAGTAGCTAAATCAGTGAGCTCTGAGTTTTGTGAGAGACCCTGTCTCAAAAGTACCACCTGTAGTGATTGAAGATGACACTCAATGTCCACCTTCACTCTCTGCAAACACATGCACATCTACATGTACATGTGTACCCACAAACCATGCCAAAACGCACCATACTTACATACACATGCAAATATATAATAGTTACGTGACTATGGTCTCTCTCTCTTAAAAAAATCTTACACTGTTATTTCAATACTTTGGGATGGTGGCTGTTTGCAGAAAATTAAGTTATGATAAGAGGGCATTGTTGCAATGACGTGATTTGGGTATTGAGTGTGTGTACAAGCTATCTGGCAGTATGATGTCAGAAAATGTACACACACACACACACACACACACACACACACACCATTAACCACTGAGCCATCTCTCCCAACCCAGCTCTTTATTGAAATCTCAGTATTGAAGGCCAAAGATTTGGGCTAGCCTGGGCATGTTAGGCTCACTCTATTGC
The DNA here is from genome assembly GCA_004024765.1 of Zapus hudsonius. Taxonomy (NCBI): domain Eukaryota; kingdom Metazoa; phylum Chordata; class Mammalia; order Rodentia; family Dipodidae; genus Zapus; species Zapus hudsonius. The sequence continues at coordinate 6,007 of PVHP010051472.1, read as the reverse complement.
TTTCTGGGTGTTGGCTGGTGCATCTGGCCAAATGTGCAATTCTCCAGCCAGCTAGCAAGCTCGGGCTTTTGCTTTACAGTGTCAGAAAGGCCAGAAGACTTCCTCTGCTTTCGTGGTATTTGTTAACACCCCGCTAGCCAAAGCAGGCTCCACAGGCAAGGATTGGCATAGGTAGAGTGCCTCATCCTGGGAGCTCACTGGGGTTAAGCAACCATCCTGGATTTTCATGTACTGTGGTGTTTTCCTGGAAGCAAGACTTTCAGGGACCATGGAGGTCTTGGGAAAACAGGAAGCTGCTCATCTTCTTGGCACAGTAATTTTACATTGTGAGGACATGAAGGGCTCGTAGAAGAGCTGTCTCGGCTCCTAAAGATGGGCTGAGAAAGGCCTGGCAGGACCCTGGAAGGATCGATAGAGGACTTGAACTCATGGAGCTGCTGTTGCTTCGTGTATCACTTCTGCTTTCACCACCTTTTGTCCATACAATCCAACCAGACCCTGGACCCTTTGGGACATGGTGGCACTCGCTCAACCCTTGCCCATTGGCCATCTCCATCACAAAGAGGCATCTCAGCCTGCCAGCTAACACACAGAGCCTGACTCCCACCTTGAACTCTGGCTATGTGAAATTTAGGAAGCCCATCTTGGTTGCTGTGGGAGGTTTTCTGTTTGTTTGTTTGTTTGTTTGTTTGTTTGTTTGTTTGTTTGTTTGTTTGTTTTTGAGGTAGGGTCTAGGCCAGGCTGACCTGAAGTTCACTATGTAGTAATCACAGCAATCCTCCTAACTCTGCCTCTTGAGTGCTGAGATTAAAGGAGTGTGCCACTGTGCACAGCAGAAAGACGATCCTTGAGCTTTCTCAGAGTTCCAAAGCGAAGGGAGAAGCAGTGTGAGAGAGACAGAATCGTGGATCTAATGCCAGGACGTCCATGAGCACGCGGCTTGTGGAAAGGTTCATGGTTGTGGTGGTGGAATGTACCGTTGCTGCTATGATCTGATACAGGTTCTTTGGGTCTATAACCCTCTCCTTTAGTCTAGCTAGTACACTAGGTAGACCAGTTAGCTTTTATATTCACTACTATGGCCAAGTGCCTAACAAGAAGCAGGGGAAGAATAATTCATTTTGGCTCATGGTTTGAGGGTGTGGTCTGTCATGTTGGAGAAGGAATGGCAGTGTGGCAATGGGGGTATAAGGCTGGGTGCTTGCTCACATCTAGGAAGACCGGAGGAGGGAGGGAGAGAGAGAGAAAGAGAGAAACTGGAGCTGGAAATAGGACTGGGTAACCTGTCCCCAAGTGACCCACTTCCTCCAGGTAGGATCCATCTCCTAAAGGGCTCCCAACCTCCCAAAACACCAGGCTCAGCAGGGGGAGGCACTTCCCATTCAAACCATAACACCTCCCAAGATACCTGCCTTCAAAAAGATTACTCTAGAAAGGACAGGGACATTGTTAAGAAAATAGTTTTTATAGAATTTCAGTTCCCACAGACAATTGGGGAAATTTAAAGGAGGCAAAAGTGTTTTCTTTCCTACTCTGTTTTGCTCTAGCAATTATTAGGCTTTCCTTTTAAAAAATATTCCACTTTGTCTGAGAATTCTCAGTCTCTGAAAGGTTCTATTCAGATTCTGGGTGAAGATTTATGTCAGCTCTCAACACTTTCACCTAACTGACTCCATTGTAATCACACAGTTATGAAATACACAAGAAAGAAGAATGTGTTCTGGAGGTGTCTGAAAGGAGAGCCTTAGATCCTGGCCTGTATCTGACCTATTCATAAGAAAGAGAAAGAAGAAACTAAACAATCAACAACTTTATCTTAAGGTCATTGGAGTCTACTGATATCAAAACACAAATGAGCTGAATTTATTAGGACACATTCTGGTTTGTTAGAGCTAATTTTTCTGAGCCATAGTACCATCAGGAAAACCTCCCTTACTTGGGATTCAGAGCCTGTCTCCTGAGAAATCTTGGAAGCCTGCTGATCATTTTGAATTCCTTGACGCCCTTAACTTTCTGGCTGCATGTTGGAAATCACTGTAAATGAATTGAATGAAATTCACAAGTGTTATATGCCAGCAAATGATGAACTCACAGGAAATATGACTCAAATCCACTTTTTTCATTTTGTTTTTTCCCCCTATAATAAATAGAAATGAACAAATGTGGCTTTAATGACGTCTTGGAGTGAGAGCTTTTATTGATATATCATCAGTTGGAAGCGTGGAATGCTTCAGTGAAATAAACTCCATTCTGCATATTTATAACCAGATTGAAAAAGGTGTGTTTGTTATTTTGTGTGACATTTCCTAACGAGAGTGAGGTTTTATGTATGAAGACGTACTGGCATCATCAGAGAAATGAACAATACTTCAGCTTACAAAATGTTTCTTTGATTGAAGATGGTTTTGTACTTACTTAGTTCCCAATTACTTTCTTAACCTGTGCTCACAAACTTACAGATATCTTTTCTCCCTTCCCATAAAGCTAGAAACATGCTCAAACTTAGGTCATTTGAGAGAAAATTTGAAGCGATGTCCTTCGTTGGACAGTTGAGGGTCAGATACTTAGCTATCTATAATTTGAACCAGATTAAAGTCTTTGGAATGAAAATAAACAAATAAATAAATGAATGAATGAATACATACATACATAAATATATAAATAAAGGGAACAGGTTCCATAGGCTCTCTTACCTGCAGAAGGCTGGCTTCAAACACAGTGAGATGAAGGGATCCAAACAGTGTCACCAGAAGTAGCTGTTAGTCCAACTCAGCATTGCTTTCTGATTGATGTTAGCTATCCTTTATGATAGATTGTCACTCAATGACAACAACCATCCCAGAGTGGGTTCTTTGTCTCCTACCTAGCAGGAAAAAGATTCTTCCCTGTGCAAGTGCCCTTCTTCCTCCTACCATTGGCTCATTGGTTTCTATGCAAACCCTGGTCAGACTGCTGTCCTCAAGGTGATACTGGTCATCTTCTGCTGCATAACAAATTGTCCCCCAAACCCAGTAGCTTAAAAACAACAGGGGCTGGAGAAAAGGTTCAGCGGTTAAGGCACTTTCCTGAAAAGCTTAAGGACCCACGTAAAGCCAGATGCACACCATGGAACATATGTCTGGAGTTCATTTGCAGTGGCTAGAGGCCCTGGCATGCCTATCCTCTCTCTCTCTCTCTCTCTCTCTCTCTCTCTCTCTCTCTCTCTCTCTCTCTCTCTGTATGTCTGTCTCTCTCTCTCCTCTCTCTCCAATTTAAAAGCAACAACAATATATTATCTTACAGTTTCAAGGGGTTAGAGATTGAATATGGTGTCCTTCTGGAGGGCCTTTCCAGTCGTCTTAGGTTCCACAGAGCCTCCGTTCTCCAGCGTTGTTGGACAGACATCACCCCCAGCTCTCAGCCATGTGGGACACTTCCATTCAAAGGAAGTGATTGATTTCATAAGAGTATGCACACAGGCAGGTGAGGCTCATGGGAGTCACCATATCGGAAGTTGCCCATCATCTGGTGTTATTAAATATGCAGATTACTTTAAATGAATATAGTCCTGCCCACCCCAGAGCCAGTGGGAAATCAGTTGCAGCCCTTCCAGAACTGTGAGTGTACATGACCATCCATAACCCTAGCATGACCAAGTGGACCTGAATAGACTTGCGTATAGTAGAAGATGGAGTAGAGAAATGTCACAATCGCTCCAGAGTTCCTGCATATAAGTTCCGTTACTGAGATTCTAACAGTTGAGGCCTAACCACACTGTTGGTGCTGCTCAGAACCTGAAGATAATGAGTGTTTATTTGAATTTGTGAGAAGGGATAAGGCTTTGCAATGGATTTTAGTCTGTTTTCTATACTAGAAGGATCTCCCCAACCAGTACTGATGTGGATAACACTAGTTTAGGAGTGTGAAAGGTAAGAGCAAACTTATGAGTGGGAAAAGTAACCGCAGGGTTACAAACTGGTCCTGACAAGGAGGAGGGAGAGATTGTCAAAAGTCCAATCTTGACATGAATGTGCGTCTCCTGACCTCTGGAGCTGGCGAACGATGTGTCACAGCACTTTCTGAAGGATGAGTGAAGGTGTCTATCACAGAAGACTATTTGCATATGGTTATAAAATTTGCATATAGTTTCCATGGGGGAAATAAATAAAAAACCCTTCAATGGGATGCAGGCCCCGAGGATGCCTTGTGAACTTCCAACAAGACTATAAACCCAGGATGCTGAGATTGGGAGCTCCTGACACTGAGAACCATGTCTTCACATTCAGTGCATCACGGACAATGATCACTATTCGTATCACAGACATATTTAACGCCATCTTTCTTTCCATGGGTTCCCTTTCATCTGAGCACAGCCACCTGGGACAACACACCTCTGAGACACACTGAGTTGGACAATGGTTTTCTAAGAATACCTTCGATTTCCTGGAAAAAAAAACAGATAAACAAACAAACAAAACAAACCCACCACAACAATAGATGCAGTTTGCAGAAGCTGCCATTCCTCCTTTATCATGCCTTGAATATACAAGGAAATCAGGAAATTGAGGCAGAAACTACCATCTCGTAATCATGAAGAAAAAGCCAAAAAGAAATTAAAAACAGTGTCATTATACTGTCATTTAAAAACATACCTTTAGATGAATTATTATGTTAAAAAAAAGAAAAACACCTTTCCTGTTGCCTGTAACCCAACATCATCCTAACTATAAAAAGATTTGCAAATGTATACAGATAGAAAATTTAAAAATTCCCGTAGTTGTGGGGCACCCCAATCTTCTTCTTCCTATGGCTACATTGTTTCCGATTCATCTTGTCCAAATATGCGTCAATCCTGAATACTGACACAGCCCTCATTATGTCAAGAGGAAACGTCATGGAATCGAGGATCGCAGTGGGAACCCAACCCAGGAGTACAGCTCAGTATTCATCCCTCCCAAGTGTCTTTCCCAGAATGTGACATCTGTTGTCAGAACAAATGATCTATAGGGCTGACCTTGACCATGGACTTCGCGGTTCTTTCACACCTCCTCATCACTTAGAGTTCTCCCCATTCCTTGTTTCACAGCCAGTACCCTGCAACACCCAGTCTTTCCATGTAGAACTCAACTGGTCTTCGTCTCCCCTTCAATACTGGGCGACGGGATGGGAGACTTCCATCTATTTTTTTTCTTTTGAATATTAACTAGGTATGTATTTCAGACATGATTAACCAAGATGATTCCTGTGAACAGGATGCACGCACAATCTTCGGATGAAACAAAAACTAGTTTCAACATTTATGCAGAGGATATATGATTCACCCAAACACCTCAATGAAAAAGTGACAATGTAGCAAGAGCCACACCCAAGACAGAAATACAGGCGATGACACTCACAGGAGCAGAAGCATTCCAGGAAGGTGTGAGAAATTGTATTGAAACAGACCTTCAAATAGTCAGGAGTTAAGATGCTGCTGCGGTTTTCATGGATAAGCACCTGACCGGAGGCCGCTTATGGGAAGAAAGGGTTTATTTCAGTTCAGTTTCAAGGCCAAGTTGGTGGGGAAAGCTAACAGGAGCCAGAAGCTTGCTCAAGTCCTCTTACTTCAGCAGCAGAGAGGAAGCAGCAAGAGAGAGCTCCCCAGTGCACACCCAGTATGTCTGGACAAACTCCAAGGCCCCTCCCCAGGGAATGCTTCCTTGGCAAAGCTCCACCTCCCAAAGGCACCAGCAGCTGGGGATCAAGTATGAGGCTTAATCCCAGACACTTGAGGCCATGGGGAACGTTTTGCATTCAAACCACCAAACACTTGCTAAGCAAAGGGGCCAGGGTGATTAAGGAAATGGAGCCTGGGTGGGAGGAGCTACGAATAGACCTGAGTCCATCCAGGTTGCATCTTAGAAGCTATGAGGAGCCACTGGAGGTAGCAGGATGGTAGGTTATAAGCAATGTTGCAAGCTGACAAAGTGATCTTAGAATGCAGACCTGTTTTTAAGAGTTGTGTTTGCTGGGTGGGAAGTCCAAACAA